>JACMZG010001914.1:23027442-23114942 GCA_018340805.1 Microvelia longipes | reverse complement strand
TTGGATCACTAATGTTAAGCATCTGATGGGTCTAGTGAGCAGCCAAATCTGCAAATAGTGCTTCGAAGAAGAAAAAACGCCACCACATCTGATTGTGTCGTGTCCTGCATTAAACTCCCATCGTTTAACTTTGAATGAATTTACCTTTACACCCGAACAGCTTAAAGAAGAAGAAATCAATAAGTTCATACAATTTTGCTAATCCACTTTTACTTTTAAACAAATGGAGTAACCTTGTAAATGACTTTTAGTTCTTCATAATAGACAGCTGAAGTAAATAAAATTATTGAAGTTGGCAGCACTGACTGGTGATAAGGGGATTTGATGAACTATGGGGGATTCGATGAAAAGTTAATTCATTTAAATTTGTTTAATATTTAAGGGAAAATTTTATGGCTTTTAGTTAACTTGTAAATTATTATATTTATTCTAAAAGAAATAAAATATTAAATATAATTATTCATTGATAAAAGTCGGTTTATATTATAAAAACCATAGCATAAAGGATGTTTAGAAAATGATTCTTTGCGGGAACTCAAAATCAGATGTGATCAGATGTCTATTATTTTATAAGGTACAGCTTAATCTATTCCATTCTTATACATAAATTATTACTATTATTTATAATTATCTATTATTTTTTATTTACTTCAAACATGTATTTATTTATTAGAATAATAATTATTTCTATATTATATCTCACCGAAACGGGCAAAATGGGACAAAGTAAGAGGGCTGAGTGAATTCCATCAGCAATATAAATTAAGATATTTCAATATTCTTCGGACGAGTGAAGCGAGACCGAAGTAGTGAGAGTGAAATGTACTTCGTACTGGATTTTTTATTCTTTAACATGGATTAATCTAGTTTAATAAAAGGATTACCCTCCGTAAACTTTGGCAGTGTAATTAGTCTGTTCTTGTTTCTTAGGTGGGTTGCAGGGAGTGCATGTGAAGCCAGGAAGACGAGCTTGCCTACCCGGACAGCAGCAACACTCCTGAGTAGGACGCTCAGTCTTTTCATGCTGCTCTCTATCCACTTTTATCCATTGATCCATGCTTTGGATTAACTATATAAACCAAGGAACACTCAATTATAAAATAATCGATTTGAGTAATTGATAAATAAAGTAATTGATTTGAGGAAGTAATTTAGGTTTGAAGTTGTGGCAAAAAAAATCTGGCGCAAAAGTCCACAACCCAAGCAAATTTTCTTTGGAATGCTTTCTTCCTTACATAACATATACATATTTCTATCTGATGTTTTACTGTGTGAATCATAAGCCGAAAACTTAACCAAGAAATGAATTGCTAAGCCTGGATGGAAGCTTTCCAAAGGAGATTCGCCTAGGTTGAATCGTTTTGTAATGCCTCCGCATCAGAATCATTTTGTACTAAGCCAATAAAGAGCATTTGGCACTTGTCTTAGGAAAAAAAATTGTTTTTCTATATTTTGTAGAATTAAGGGAGAAGTGTAGGTCACTTCGGTTCAAGGGAAATCGACTTCGTGCGTTTTTCCTTTCTATTCAAGACCCTTGTATATACTACCACCGAAATTAAAATTTAATCCTCATGGCAACTTTTTCAAATTTAACTTAAAATAATCTTTTTAAATTATAAATAAAAAACTTAAACATGAATACTTACTTCGCAGGAAGGAGTTCTAGGGCAGTAGTCAGACGCCAGTAATCCGTTCTTTTTAAAACAATCTGTTAGTTTCTTGTATTCTCCACCTATAAGCCTCTGACTTTTAATCCTAGGTCTTTCCCAAACTGGTATCTCGTTCATTTCTTCTCTTATCCAGACTTTATCTACATTGGGTTGATCTTGAATAGCATATGCTTTAGTTGCTGTGAAACGGGTCTAAAATAAAATAAGTAATAATAAAATACATAAATATAATCGATGTACCAAATGGAAACGTTTTTTTCCTATTGGTTGGACCTTAAGAAAGGACTGAGTAGCAAAGAAGTGTGAAAAGCGAAAAAATAGCATTTTCAGAACCAACTAATAGAACTAAAAATATAACCAACCAATAGGAAGAAAGAAAAAAGTTTTTATTTGGACACCGATATAAATATATAATACTTTAAAATTGAGAATATTGATATTATAAATAATAGTTATGTGATCATAAAATACATGAAATAATAATATAAATAAATAATATTTATAAATTACTAAATAATATTAATATCTACTGGGGACCGATAGTTCAGTGGTCTATATAGCTCTATAGTCTCTGGTCTAGCACTCAACCTGGAGGTGCAGGTTAAATTCCAGCTGGCGGAGAACCTTATATAAGGTTATCCCTTGTACACTTCTTTTAAGATGTTTTAGAATGAGGTCAACAGTAAGATGTTACTGTTCTCTCTTCAAGGCCAGTTAACCCAACCTTTGTTTTTACGTGGATTCTTTTGACTATTACGAAAATGCGGGGTTGCATATCGTCATAGATATCCACAGGTTTCCGTTTTCTCCAGCTCGGAAAGAGAGAGAGGGTTGGAAAGGTACTAAACCTTCGGACCGAGCACTGTGAAAGTGGAAACTCGAATTCAGCGGTATCTGTGGTCCCATGATTAGGAATTGAAGTGTTTTTGAATACTGTGGTCGGTTCTGGAAGAAGCCTATAAGTGGTCTTTGGCTTTCAGATCAGGGCTATGAGAATGTGTTTATGCACACTAACTTCAGGGTAGCTACCGACGTCTCTCATTGTCTCTTATTGGTGAAAACTAGTAGCTTTCGAAGGGCTAGATAAGACTAATGAGATCAGAGTAGCTAGGAAGATTAGAAAATATACTATGCTAATTGTGAACTTGGTCACAAGTGCAGTCCCGTGAAAAGAAGGGTAGAAGTACCGAGGCCTTCTCTGGTGCTGTCGAAGGGTAGGTAGGTGGATCTTCGGGTTCAAGCGTAAAAATATTTATGTCATAAATAATAATCATGTAAAAATTAATAATATTTTTTTATCAATAAATATATCTGCTTAAGAAATATCAATTGGCTAGGCCATTCCTTGCCAATTTGACCATCCTACGACCAAAAAATTATTTATGTAAATGCCCAATTGCCCGTTTTAGGGCCTTTTGGTTCATCAGGGTACTTATCCTGCGAGCACTAACATGCCCAAGCAATAATTTATAAAGTTAGAGAAATATCTTTATAGACCATTTCTATTCATAAAAATGGTTGCGAAGCCTAAGCTTCGATTCCCGAACCTCTGGAGTCAAAATCGAGTGCTTGGCTACAGTGGTAGATCCCACGATAGTTTGGACATATACTGGTATAGATATAGAACTGATACTCACTTCTATTACTGGTATATTAGTTATGAGAGGTGAATCCAATTCTTTATAACAAAACGGTCTCTTGGCAGCAAGCGGTGCCAAGCACGTGAACTCCGGGAAGCAACCGGTACAGACATCGTATTTATTCTTTTTCTTCAAGTCACAATCTTTTTCTACTTGGTTCGCCCATTCGTTTAGATATTTGACAATTTCCTTCCTTCGCTCGTCGCGACTTTGAATCTTACAATCTTTGTAACCCTAAAATGTAAAGTTTTATGATGAAATGTTGAGTCGACGACGCCAAGATGACGTCTTTCAAAGAACCTTCAGCATTCGAATCTTTACAGCTTCTAGTATGTAAGTATTTTTAAGTGTATATATATATATATATATATATATTATATATATATATATATATATATATATATATATATATATATGTGTGTGTGTTATGTGTGTGTATAAGAATCCGTGTTTTTCATAATATAAACAAGTTTCTGCAACACAGCAGGAGCTAAGTTTCTCAATCTCATTTGTCTAAAAATTTATTAATAATCGGTGTTCAGGTTACTTTTTTAATCATTTAAAATTCTAAAATAATATCACTCTTACTCTCTTGTAATAATATTTTTATGCATTATGTTCAATTAATTTAAGAAATTATATAAATAGGGAAGCTTAAGCTGGTAAATACGGAACTAGTTATACAGAGATATATTTAAAGGTACACTAAAGTAATATATAACCAAGTAGGAAACAAATGCGATTTCTGTCAGACCTGCCATGTAGTTAACATTTTCTCCACCAAGGAGTTGGCTCAAATTTTCTTATAGGCTCAGCCTTGTAAATGTAAACAAACCATTTAAGGTACTCAAAATGTTTAATTTATTGCATTTATTTGTATATTTTAGTATAAAATGTCAATAGTATAAATGTATTAAAAAATACGTTTTGTCTCTTCAAATAGAGGTTTAAGTGCAAATCTTTAAATCAAAGTTTTATAAATAGAACTGCTTTAAATACTAGGTTTGTAAATTACTTAAAACGAGAGGCTAATTAAACTTTTTTCCGTGCGTGCACTACTTAACTAATTTCATTTTTTGAGTGATATTTGTTTTTTCCCTTCAAATATTAATTGTAATTAGTAATTTAACAACTTTGAGTTAATTTTCTTTAACATAACTAAAGCAATCGTAATTTTAAGTTACATTTAAGGCAATACACTGTCGTCTGAATGTTCTTCAAAATCATGATAAAAACATTGGATTTACCTTTACTATAGTTCTTCTTATTCTTTAAATAAATTATTGTAACAATTATTTCACAGAAAACAATACGAAATCATTAAATTAGCACGTACATATTAAAGTAGGAAAACACGATAAAAGTGAAACTCACCACTCACCTAATACAAGAGTCTAGCCCGCAAACTGTGCACGGAAAAAATATAAAAATATGATGTTTTGACCCAGGTTTAATTTAAATGCTTTCATGTATTTAAACTTGTAATGCGGGTTTTTGTCTTATTAATGACTTATTATATATTAATTTAGTGTGTAGAGAAACATATTTGTTGTGTTTATATAGGGACTCTAGTATTAAGTAAAAGCTATACATAAAGTGCCAAATGTATTGATTACTTATACATGTTTCAATCGGTTGGACTACTTAATTAATTAGATAAATAAACCTTATGTACATAAATGATTCATAAGTTATAATTCAATCATACAAATCAAATATTTCGTTTATAATATTAATTATAATATATTTTTTTTTAGTATTACAACTTCAAACTCTTGTCTCACCTAATTTTATCAGTGTTGCCAAAAAAAAAAAAAAAAAAAAAAAAATCCTAAAAGGCTCAGGAACAGTTATTCCAACTATATTAAATATTCCTCTATTCCTAGACTTCATTCCATTGGTAACAAATATTCTCCATCCTTAGACATATTCAACGCTTCAAATCTCTACCAAAAAGTTTTATTTTCAATATTATCATACTACTGACTAGCATACTATCGAGTTATTTTATTTCTTTATGCATTTATGTATAATGTATGTATGGGTGTTTATTTAATTTTCTGTATTTTTATTTATTTAATTTTTTATTTATCATTTTTATATATTTTCTCACATTTTATATTAATTATTTTAACTATAAGTTAACTATAAAAAAAAAAAAAAAATAACTATAAGTTCTTACTATCTTTATTATTTTACTTTACTATTTTTTTATTTTTACTTTTTGTTTACTCGTTTTTATTTCTGATATTTCACTCTATTTTTATTAAACTATCTTTTTTTTACCTATTATTTACCTATACCATATCCTGGTTCCTATTTTTATTAACTATCTTTTTTTTACCTATTATTTTACCATACCATATCCTGGTTCCTTTGTAATATTATATGTACTGAATTTTTAGTCATATAATTATTTTTGTACTTAATGTCATAGTCTTCTTTTAGCACATTTACCTTTTTTCTTTCTCTTGTAATAACTTAATATTTTTACTTTAGTTTTAATTATTTTAAGTGTTTTTATGTGTTGTATATAATTGTAAATTGGGCTATATGAGCCCGTTACTATTTGTAAATAAATAAATAAATAAATATTCCAATTTTACATAGAGATATATACTAGAGGGGGCATAGCCTATCTTAATACATTGAGAGGCCTGAAACATTTTTAGTGGGGCTCTCAGGGGCTCTGTGTAACCTCATTGAAACCTCCTCAAGAGGGAGTTATGGTTAAATTAATCATTGTTTTCGGCTTCCCGCAGACTGTTTGTGTTGTGATTCGTATTTTAAACATTCTACTATATAATTTACTGTTTTTTTGTTCTGTTTATTTGATGAAAATGATAATCGAAGGTGGTCAGGTTACTTTTTCGATGTCTCAAAATTTAACCATTAGGGCCCCTCTAGTAATATATCTCTATGCAATTTTAGCTACTTTTTATTTTTGAACAGCTGATCACGCTTGTCTGATTTTTTACACAAGTTAGTAAAAGAGTTTCCCTAGTCTTTTATATAGTAGTATATACTCTTATATATAGTTTTATATAGTACTTTTGTGGTTATATTTACCCAATCTCTTTTAGGGCCAAAGAGACTAATACTATTAGTATTAGTCTCTATAGTATTATTCTATTTTTTAGGGCTCACAGGGGTTTTGAGTAACCTCATTACGACCTACTCCTGGAGTATGTAAAATAATTTAATGAATAATTCGCTGACGACTTTTCGCACATTGTTTTTTTTTTTTGTATAGGAAAAGTTCTTTTTAAATATTGTAATGTTTGTACTTGATAGTTATAATAACAAAAGGTGTTCAGGTTTAGGTTACCTTTTTAACGTTCCTAAATTCAACCGATTATAATATATGTATAGTAATATCTCTATAGAACTAATTATTTATTTATTTATAAACGGTACAAGACCATGATAAAACTTTAAAGTTATACAAATTAATTAGATCTATTTGGCAGCCTGATTTAAAATAAGTGACCTTATTTTTCCAAATGACTAGGCGTTTTAGCGGGTTGTACTTCCTAGGATTAGCACAAGCTGGGTGACCAACGCTCATTCTGATTATTTGTAACTAACAGGAATAATATTCTAAAATTCTATTCAATAAAAACTAATTAGATAGTTTATACTTGGTCTTGTATCTTGGATTGCTTGCTTCTTGAATTTATCGCATGATTTATGCTTGCATATATCTTGTTTCACATACTTAAGTTGTCATCTTTCAATTTTTGACATTTTTTATTTGTAAATATTATTGGAAACTATTATTTATTATCTTATATCTTATTCAAGTTCTATATTCTCTCTCTCTCTCTCTCTCTATGTTATGGTTTTATAGTTCCTCTATAAAACCAATATTCCATTTTACATAGAGATATATACTAGAGGGGGCATAGCCTATCTTAATACATTGAGAGGCCTGAACATTTTTAGTGGGGCTCTCAGGGGCTCTGTAACCTCATTGAAACCTCCAAGAGGGAGTTATGGTTAAATTAATCAATTGTTTTCGGCTTCCCGCAGACTGTTTGTGTTGTGATTCGTATTTTAAACATTCTACTTATATAATTTACTGTTTTTTTGTTCTGTTTATTTGATGAAAATGATAATCGAAGGTGGTCAGGTTACTTTTTCGATGTCTCAAAATTTAACCATTAGGGCCCCTCTAGTAATATATCTCTATGCAATTTTAGCTACTTTTTATTTTTGAACAGCTGATCACGCTTGTCTGATTTTTTACACAAGTTAGTAAAAGAGTTTCCCTAGTCTTTTATATAGTAGTATATACTCTTATATAGTTTATATAGTACTTTTGTGGTTATATTACCCAATCTCTTTTAGGGCCAAAGAGACTAATACTATTAGTATTAGTCTCTATAGTATTATTCTATTTTTTAGGGCTCACAGGGGTTTTGAGTAACCTCATTACGACCTACTCCTGGAGTATGTAAAATAATTTAATGAATAATTCGCTGACGACTTTTCGCACATTGTTTTTTTTTTGTATAGGAAAAGTTCTTTTTAAATATTGTAATGTTTGTACTTGATAGTTATAATAACAAAAGGTGTTCAGGTTTAGGTTACCTTTTTAACGTTCCTAAATTCAACCGATTATAATATATGTATAGTAATATCTCTATAGAACTAATTATTTATTTATTTATAAACGGTACAAGACCATGATAAAACTTTAAAGTTATACAAATTAATTAGATCTATATTTGGCAGCCTGATTTAAAATAAAGTGACCTTACTTTTCCAAATGACTAGGCGTTTTAGGCGGGTTGTACTTCCTAGGATTAGCACAAGCTGGGTGACCAACGCTCATTCTGATTATTTGTAACTAACAGGAATAATATTCTAAAATTCTATTCAATAAAAACTAATTAGAGTAGTTTATACTTGGTCCTTGTATCTTGGATTGCTTGCTTCTTGAATTTATCGCATGATTTATGCTTGCATATATCTTGTTTCACATACTTAAGTTGTCATCTTTCAATTTTTGACATTTTTTATTTGTAAATATTATTGGAAACTATTATTTATTATCTTATATCTTATTCAAGTTCTATATTCTCTCTCTCTCTCTCTCTCTATGTTATGGTTTTATAGTTCCTCTTTATATACAATACAAATACAAAAAACTTTACTTTTGCTATAAACATTAAAATAGTACAAACGGATAATAAATTAAGCAAAAAGGTCCCAACTCCACTGAGATATAAACTAGAGAGGGCATACATTGAAAGGCGTGAAACATCTTTTTGGTAACATTTTAAGTTTTGCATACATTGAATAATTAATAGTATGAGTTTCCGTTTCCCAATGGTAACATTGAAATAGTATGATTTAAAAGTCCCCAAAACAGTTCCCTCGGGCTTAGATGAATGAATCTGAGTATTTACTCACTCGAAGAGAAAGAAGAAGAAGTTTAAAAAGAAAAAAAAGTTATGTGCTAGCGTCCTTTTTGCATTATCTTTACTGAAGGCGTTTATGTTACCATTTCTCCCAATAATAATTTTAATTTAACTCTTTTTAATTTTATATCATGTGTTTGTAAGCAGTTTGTTTGTCGTTACTGATTAAATTGTTTTATTTTGTCCTCATGGCTCTTCTTCAGTCGGCTTTTAGTCGTCTATCTTTATCCAACGCGTTTTTACCGTACAAATGCTGCTACAATAGGTAAATATCATTAATTTACTGCATTTTAGTCCATTATTTGCTCTCTGAAACGTGTGTTAATTTAACAGAAAGAATCCACAGGTTGTTGGTTACATTGCCTTCGTAAACATAATAGACCAAGAGCCCAGGGTTGTTTTGTTAATAAAAAGTGTAATGGCTGGAACCGGTCTCAATTTTTCGTAAATATATTCCTGAACAAGGATCTGCAATTCTGCAGACTCGTATCGGATGGGTGTCCCAGGCAGAACCTTTGACCCCTAAAATGCGTTCTACCTGGGACACCCATCCGATACGAGTTGGCAGAATTGCAGATCCTTGTTCAGGAATATATTTACGAAAAATTGAGACCGGTTCCAGCCATTACACTTTTTATTAACAAAACACCCCTGGGCTCTTGGACTATAATCGTTTCTATTTGTTTATCAAAAAGGGCAAAAAATTATTGAAGGCGGCAGTCCTATTTTTATAAGTGCCTTTAATAAATGTGTATAATAATCAGGTCAGCTTGCTGCTAAGTGAAATTAAAGGTGCATGTTGTAGTATATACTGTTGTAAATCTTACCAACAGTCAATATACAATGTTCTCAAATTTTCCATGTTATCTCAGCCTATAAATCCTGCAGGTCAATTTCAGTACACTATTTGAATATGGTTAATTAAGCTGCATGAACTATGCGAGGGAATCCAGTCCTCCTTAGATCAAGGGAGATAGAATCCAGTCCACTTCATTGGTAGGCTGTATAGACCTTGAGAGGCAATCATATTTGAGGTTTAATCTTCATTTATAACAAAGTATTATTTTTCACACACTGTATTTGGCTGCGGGTTCAACCCACACTATTCACACGGAAGGGGTTAATCACAGGGTACAACCCCTTCCCACAAGCATTTTGTTATATTCTTACCTTTTTAAAGGTAATTTTTGTTAATAATTACCTCTATTCATTGTTTGGAGTAAATTTAAAAATTTATTTACTCCTTCGAAATTTGGTACAAGCATACACCTTTACGTAATAAATAAGTACACTTATTTTTGTATCAATGCGACTAGTATTTCCATGATTTTTGTTGGATCATAAAAGTTGAGCAGCCTTAACTGTAGTCAGTGCTGTATGCGGGTGACTCCTGAGAATGAAACAGATGCATTTACTACCTGAGGACGAGCAAAGCAAGTCCAAAAACATTATGCTGTATAAATTTGGTGTATTGTATATTCTGAGGACGAGCGAAGATAGTTGGAAGCAGGGAGGATGAACGTAGCGAATCCGATGTGTTAAGGAAAAGTTCCTAGGTACCCCGTACTTGATTTTCTTCTAACTATAGTTTCTACTCTGCACACATAATGATTTCCTTAAGTTTGTCCAAACTGTTTGATTTGTTTTAGGTTGTCCACTACATTACCTCTTTCAAAGCTCAGTGTTGAAGAAAAGCTTGGAATCAAACCACCTCCAAAAAGACCAAAAACATCATTCCTTAGGTTCCTATCTCAAATAAAACCTCAAATAATTAAAGATAACCCTAATATTACTGTAACAGGTAATAGTTTATGTATTTATTAATGTTATATATTTTACTATTTAAAAATTTACTTGCAAGTTTTTTGATTATTATTTAAAATTAAAATAATAATTTGAGCTTCCTACGAATTTAAAAAAATAAGGGTAAGTGGCTTAGTCCTGTCAATATTTCGGCTTGTCAATGAAATAGGCTTGTTTAGCACATGAAATGCTTTCTTCTTTACTTAACAATACACATTTCTTGCTGAAGCTTCCTGTTTATGCGTTATACTTACAGTTCTTAAACTTCCAGAATATTTTAAAGGAAATCTGCCTATTCAGGCTATAGAAAACAAAAGGTTTGTTTGGTACATGAACTGGAGATACTCCTCTACTCTGCACTGTTCTTCTTAATACTCAAATTTTTTATTAAGTAATATAGGGTAACATAAAGTTGAGTGTCTAGGCAGTGATGTGGGTCGGAGAATATTCTCAAAAGAATATTCTCCGAGCACGAGAATATTTTCCTGAAAAATTGGAGCATTTTCTATTTTGTACTTATTTGATATTTGATACATTTTCTTCCTTCTTATTTGAAATATGATTTTATAAATAAAGTGGCCTTAAATCCTTGAAAACTCCTCGTCAATATTTGTGTTATAAATTGTTTACTTATTCTAGTTTCTAGTCTCGCATGACTTTTTATTTTTAAGACTGAAACCATATATATTAGTTATATTTATAGATTAGTTATTTGAAATATCTTTTCTCAATAACATATTGTTATTGTTGATAAACAAAATAAAAAATTGTATTTTGCTGTTCATTTCTTTGTTTATATTCCCTCTTTAAGCATACAGTTAATCAAATATTTTTTTGTTCTACTGTTCTTAGTTTAGTCATTTATTCTAATTAAATTTAATAAATACATTTCCTGTAAGTAAGAAATGGAGAGTAGACAAGATGGAATCTTGATTAACTAAGCCTTTACTAGTGAACATTTTACTATTGCACTGCCTTTCTTTTTATTTAGTCAACCTTAAATATGATAGTAGTATATTGAATGGATTAACTTATCAGAAAAGAGTTGTTTATTTATAAAAATGGTTTGATTGATCGTAAAAAAAGAGAGAGAAAATGTTATTATACTTTTTAGTTTATCTCTATGATATTTATGACAAAATTTATTAAATACAACTCAAATAGCAGCTAATCTTATAGTTAAACATTTTTTTAACGTTATTTTTAAAATTGTAGCTCCAAAAGAAAATGCTCGTTTTTAGAGAATATTCTCTAAAAGATTATGTTTGAGCATTCTACTCACTAAGTCTAGTTACATGAACAGAAAAGGGGCGAAAAGTGTAAATAACCTTCTAACCTTGCTAGCTAAACAAAATAAATAATAATAATTTACAATATGCCAACCGTTTTTGTTCAATTTACTATTTAATTGAGTTGCTTTGTTAGAAAAGGTGGTTATTTAACGGGATCTAAAATGTTTTAGGCAGACATGTTGGAATTTCAGAAAATTTTTTACTGTTGTGATAATTATGAGCACGAAACATTTTAAAACACAAAAATGGTCTCTAATACTTTGTTTTTTATTTAAAATAACAAGAGTAAAGTTATAAAATTATTTAATTTTGTTTAAATATATCAATAATCATAAATTATTGTTATCACTGTGATAAGAGTAATTTCTCTCTTGAACTTCATTTTATTCTAGTGCACACTTGAGTGCCGAAAAAACCTAACGACATAACAGTGATACATTTTTTGTTATACCTTAAAACATTTTTACTTAGGTATCTTTAAGTACTTGCCGTTTCAAACTGATAATTTGCTGTCAGTTGATTATTGATTCTTCAAAGCTCATTTTGTTTACACTTCTTTGTTGTGGGTAGTCAATTCTTCATTTCTACTTTCTTGATTTTGTATTCTATCTAAATCTGAATACAACTCTGCATCTTCCTATATTTCTCCTTGAATGAAGTAGCAGGAGGGTTTGCTTAGTTTACAAAAGTAAACTTAAAGTATATCTTTAAGTTGCACCTATGTGTACTTTAAAGTAATTTGTTTCTATTCGTTGCATTCAGGAATCAATCGGATAGCTGGGGAAAAATGGAGGAATATTGATGAGAAAACCAAGGCGCAACTATCGCAAGAGTTTAAAACAGACTGGATCAAATATTTAGACAATTTAAAAGCATACGAAGACAGCCTTAGTCCTACTGAGAAGAAAGAGATTCAGAAGGCAAATGATGATTTACTTAAAAATAAAAAGAAGAAGAAAATTAAAGTGGTGAGCATATTATATTTTACCTGTTTTTTAATATTTAATTTAAAAGTAACCAATAATTAACTGTTGACTACATGGAGGGTGAAGCTATGTCCACACACACACACAAGTTAATGTTGAGTGCCAATTTTGTTAACTGCTCAATTTACCAGTTTCATACCTGTATAAGAAAAATTTTGGATGACGATTATGGGAAAAGAAGTCTGAGACTGCTAACAAGTCGATGAAAGTCTCAAAACACTTCTATTTTTGTTGACTATGTTGACTTCATAGTGGCAATAAAAGACAAACCTGAATAAGTATGGGCATTCATGATTATCTAGTTTAATTTTCTCTGTTTATTCTGATTAATTTTTATTGTGGTTTATTTTTGATTTTAGAAAAGCGAGGAATTAGGTAAACCAAAGAAACCCCCTGGTCCTTTTATATTGTACATGCAATCTAAAATACATGAAAGAGGAACCACGCCTTTTCGGGTAACTATTTTTATATGTTGGAAATTTTTGTTTCAATGAAAGTTCTCCTGCTGATCGACATTTAAACTAAAGTTTGTACACGAGAAGAGGATCCAATTAGAAAACCAAGATTTCATGATGTTATTTACCAGACGAGCTAAATTTTGCTGAGCTGAGCCTGTAAAATTTAATAAAGTCAGTACTATTTTTGGATGCTGCTTGACTTAAAACTGACACAGAGTTGATACTACCCTTAATAATCGAAAGAGAGAGAGAGAGAGAACTTTTGGTTCTGTAATTAGCTAGGCATTGTTTAATGAGCTGGTCTGTAAGTTTCTAAATATTTTCTCACCGATCCTCTTGTTAATAATTTTGTTGGTTTTAACAATGATTTTTAGGACTGGTTAATGTCGCTAAAGAAAGAATGGGAAGGTTTACCTGCTGATGTGACAGAGAAGTTCCAAGATAAATTCCACGGACTGCTAGATAAGTACAAGTTAGATATTGAAAAGTGGGAGAAGAAAATGAAAAGAGAAGGACATAAAGAGCTGGTTCGCACTTCTCGTTCATAGGTCATTCTTACTAACCACTACTCTGTTTTATATTTATTTCTTTATGTGTTAAGGTTCTACTGCCAAGATATGAGGTAAAAGCTATTAAAGAGAAATATCTTAGTTTGTGGTAGTTAAAATTTGATATTGTTTGACAAAAATAAGTTGAAATAAGTTTTTTTATTTATTTTAACCACCCCAGATAAAATTGTATGATAAGTTATCAACCTAAGACCCCCCCTTTAGGTTGATTAGGTGCACCGATCAACCTAAAAATTGTAGCACCATATCCTGCATTACTTTTAGAAATTCCCCCTTACGTTTAGCAGTTATGACTGTAAATATTTGCTCACATTATGAATTTATTTATGAATTATTTTTATTATGAGGCATACACTATAATTCTTCAAGTTTGAGACGAGACCTATGGGTATTTATTCTTATAACATAATACTTGCAGTATGTTATAATATGTATTTTAAGACTTTGGTAGTCTTACTACCAAATATTGATATTATTTTAAGTGTTACAATGATATTTCCATTGTTTTGATCCTTAATCTTTGATTTTTTCTTATTTGACTCACTACGTACACTTTCTATTTTTCTTTAGTTACTTTTCCCGCAATTTTGGCTGTAGAGCATTAAGCAAGGGTATATTTTATTAAAACATTGGATTCAAAATTTGTGTAATTGTGTTGGGTTAAACTATATTTGTAGAAAAGTTAAGGTTGTTACTTCTTAGAAAATGCCATATTTTGTATTGTTTCAAAACAGTACTTAGACAGTCTTTAAATTATTAAAGGCTTTTCTTGTTTTCACTAAGTTGAGTAAATTATAACAGAATGAAGACAGTATTGTAGAGGCATTTTTTCGTTTTAATAATCAAGATATACTTTTGCCAATAAAGAACTTGATTTAAAAAAAAATAATTTAGTTTAGTACTATATAACAGAATAGAGACTGATTGTTAAAAGCATTTTTGATTTTTAATAATCATTACAGAATAGAGACAAAGTTTTGAAATAATTTCTTTATTTTCATAACAGAATGGAGATTAAATAGACCTTTGAATATTCCTTGAAATTTTTGGAAGAACATTTTATTTAGAGTCTTGTTAGCTTAACATAAAAATGTTATAACATTGTAGAGGGAGCTATTGCTCTAATGTTAATACAAGCCATGGTACTAATTTTTGATTGAATATTTTCTAGAGAAGGGGTGTTGATAAAAGATTCTCTTTAATCTTTAGTATTATTATTTTTAATATTCATATGCCCTTGTTTGTTTTAAACTAAAACGAGAAGGTTTTTATTTTTAGTTTCTTCATGAAGATATGTTGTTTTTATTTAAATTGTATTGTTTGGAATTAAAGTCCTGTGTCAAGTCTTTGTGGAAAATGTGTTGTGCAATTATATATTTTATTTTCATGGCATGCAAATGTCTTTGAAGCCAGCAATGACCTGTCAAGATACCCATCTATCTTAAGCTATCTTAAGCTCTTCCTCACCAAAGAGAGAGCCCATATGGCTCATGGCCTTGTTGGCTTTCTTCAACATTTTCCTAGCTTGTCTGCAATTAGCTTTGGTTTGAAGAGTATCCCTGGTTTTCACCATCGCCCAGTCATCTAAAAGGAAGTTGACTTTGCTTCTGGTAAGTCCTATAGCTGGTTCTGGTCCCTTGAAGGATTTAGAGGAGCCTTCCCTGGCTAGTTCATCAGCAGTCTCGATCCCATCTACTCCAGAATGACCAGGGACCCAAACCAGTGTAACTTTATTTTTCCTCCCAAGTAACTCTAGCTGTTGTTGACATTCTCCTGCCAGTGCACTGGAGACACTGGGTGAGTCTAGTACCTTGATTGCAGCCTGACTATCTAAGCATATAAAGATGCTTTTATCTTGAATGTCCTTTTCTAGCAAAAGTTCCGAAGTTTTTAAAATAGCAAAGACCTCGGATTGATACACAGTTGCTAGATTTCCTAGTGAGTATCTTTTCTCTTTTCTTACTCCTTGATATACAGTCCAGCTCCAGCGAATCCCGTAGTTTCCATCCTCGAGCCATCAGTAAAGCAGATGAGAGAGATCCCTCTGGGGAAGGAGTGCTTCTCCACCCTTCACTCGTCTCTTGAAGAAACCCTAGAAGTAAAGGATCGCTTTAGCTTGAGAGTATTTTGGTGGCTTGGGAACCCTGCTTTTAGGATAGGATTTTTCTCTTTCAATTATTTCGAAATCTTGACCTGTCCATGTCCCTGCCTCATCTTTCCACTGACTGTTAAACTATTTCCAGTCTCAGACTGGACACTGTTTAGTTTCCAGTCTCCATGGCTACCTCTCTGGATCAGAGAGGTAGCCATGGCTATTCTTTGATCCAGATATGTAAGGGGGGTAGCCAAGAATAACGTCCAGGGCAGCTGAAGGAGTAGATTTCATACAGCCCAATGATGTCAATCTTTGAACTTTTCCTAATTTTTTCTTTTTTGTAATGTTTCTCTACAGAGGGCCACCGACAATTGCTTCCGAATTGGATCTTTGACCGGACATAGTCTTTTTAACTATTTTGTTTAGTGAATAGCATGAGATCCGTCTTATCTGGGTTTGATTGAGGAGGTGACCTCACTACACCACTTTTCAATACTTTACAAGCATACTGCATGGTTCACATATTGTTGACAGAAGAACTTCCCTTGATCAGTATAAAGCCCATCGTCAGAATATGCTTTGGCATACAGATTATCTTCATTTAATCTCACCAATAAACTATCTATAACAAGGCACCACAGATGAGGAGGACAAGGTAGCTACCCTGAGGGCAGCCTTACTCCTATCCTTAGTTGGATTTCTCCAATGCCTATAGTTATAACTCTATTTGTTAGCATGTCAATGACCCAATGTATTATTTGAGGGGGCGCATTCTTCTAGAAGGAACTTTTTCAATTTACCTTTTGCACTATCTTTATCAAAGGCTCCCTCTACGAGTGCCATTGCAAAAAGTTTGTGGTTTTGGGCTTTTTCTATTCTCCTAACAAGGGCATGTAATGCTGTCTCTACTGATTTTGCTATTCTATACCCATGCTGATTCTCGTGGAGAGGATAGTCTTTAAACATAGTTTCCATAAGGAATTTATCCACCAATCTCTCAAGAATCTTTAGTATGAATGAAGATAAACTTATAGGTCTGAAGGATTTAGCTGAAGTATAGTCATTCTTTCCTGGTTTAGGAATATAAACAACTCAAAACTTCTTCCATATCTTTGGTATGTATCCCATTGCGATGCTGGCACAGTAAATGTTCTCGAGTCTAGTGAGAATAATGTCCCCTGCCTCAAGCAGCATTACAGGGTACACATCAGGACCTGGGGCTTATAAGGACTAAATTGACTTAGAGACCACCTTATAGATTCCTCTGAGACTATCCTAGCGGCCAGAGCCATTCCTTCGTTCTCTACAGGGTAAAGACATCTAGTTCTAGGCTCCGGTCCCCCCCGATCACCACCAGACGAGCACCCAAAGTGGGTCCTATTCAAACATCTTAGGGTACTTTCACAAGAATCGGTCCAAGTTCCATCTTCTTGTTTTAGGATTCCCAATATATAGAATATATTGGGAATCCTAAAACAAGAAAACAATTCATGGGTTCCATTTGTTGCTTAACGTACCTTTTATTTGCAGACTCCTAGCTGCATTATTCTATTGCCAAACCACTTGAGAGTTTTTTAAGATGTGACGGGAAATATGTGATAACGATAGTAAATGTATTTTATCTTTTTAATAATAACATTTTAACAGTATTATTATTATATTTATACTATTTTCAATTATTAAAATGACTGACCAAAATCGTATTCACACGTTCCAACTATAAGATGATATATGCACGCACTTAATTTGAACAAAAATAATTCAAAAATAGCAATGATCCAAGTGATTTTAAAACAAAAGATGATGCAGATTAATAAAATAATAACTGTTTACGTAAATTCTAAGTAATCATTTTATAATTTGAATGAAAAGTAAGGTAAACAAGAATCAATTGAAACTTATTTTTTTCCCTGATATCCCAATGGCTTTGCCTAAAACATTCTAGAATTCCCATTAAAATTACTAGATCAGTGTACTAGATAAACAATTTGTATGACAATTGTGAGCATTGCATGCTTAAAAGTCACTCATGATTTTTTATAGAAACTGGTTATTACTAAAACTAGGTTTTGCACATTTATTAGTATTAGATTTGAGACATTGAGATTTGAAATGAACCAATCAAATGCAAAACCCAAGTGACGTAATAGCTTTTTGCCGTGAATCTTTACTTTTTTAAATATTATGTTTTTTTAATTGCTAATTAAAATGTATAAAATTAATTTTTTTTTCTGTGAAATACATTTTTTTATCTGTATTAACAAAACATAAAAACCATAGGTTAAAATTTATGCATCTTTCTCATTACATAGTGTCAACATTCTTTTACTCACCTGTTTGCACCATGCACCTATTTTAAAATTTAATTTCTTATCATATAATAATATTGATGATTGAATTAATTTGTTTTTTTAGATTGTTGCTAATGAAGATGCACTGTCCTGTTGCAAAGATTCTGATCCTAATTATAGAGTGTTAAGTAAAACTATTCTACTTAAGTCAACATGTTCTCCTAGGAATTGGAGATTTGTGAAAATTGTGTGCCTAAGTATTGTTACTTATTATTTTTTAGTTGTTTCTATAGGGATTACATCTAATAAATTAGAATTATAAGTTAAGTACTGATTACTTAATAACTTTTTACTAACAACTTCGTGTATATTACTTTTTTGTATAACTGTAAAAATCAGCAAATATATATAATCTTAAATTTAAATGTTATTTTTTGTGCCTACCTTTATTTAAATGCGCTCTAATATATGAAGGAAATATATAAGAAGAAACTTTTTTTGAAGTGCGTTTTTCCAAGAGCACTTGTTGATTCTAGTTAGGGCTATTTAAGCTATAGAAACTAATTGTAAATACACAGGCATTTTGTCGCTTAAAGGAAAAATGTCTGCAACCATCATCAGAGTAGTGAATTATTAAATAAAAACGTCATTCATCAATAAGTTATACCAACAGAGCTAGCTTTAGACTTAGCAACCATCATCAGTGTAATAATTTTCGACCTTAACTCTTGTAAATACTTACTTAAAACTGAACCTCTTCAGGTTTAATAACATTTTACTTCTTAAACAAAGCATCATGACACTACAAAAATAAAGACTAGCCAGTTGATTTTCTTAGAGCCCACTCTAAAGATGGTACTCTTCAATTACCATCTAGTTAAATGAAATTTAAAAAAAAAACTAATAATTCTTATAATAGCTCCATAACTATGTTCTTAGTTATGGAGCATTTCTTAGTTATTCGAGTCTAGAGACTTGAATCTTTGTACATGTGCTCAGCAAAGTATGTGTTCTGATATTCAATATCATATCCTCCTTACTTCAGACTTCCTCGTCTTCAAAATAAAAAAAAAACACTAAATTCACACTGCAACACATCTTAGGAGTCATTTGGCTCGTCCTCAGAAAGTAATTGCATTCATTTTATTCTCAGCAGTCACCCATCCAGGCACTGACCTCGCTCAATGCTGCTTAATTTTTATGATTCAACAAAAATCATAGATGTATTTGCGGTATTAAAATGAGTAATCATTACATAATGTGATATACTTGTATTGTTTTTTAGTGGTGGTACACCGCTAAAAAACGTGTCTTGATGTTTCTAATGTTGAAACTTTAAAACAGTTCTATAAATCTTGAATAATAGATTGCAAAATTCCTTATTTCTCCAGCCTAGAAATAGATAAGCAGGGTGAAACATTTAACTAGTAGTATTATTAAGAAACTTATAATTACAATATAATCTGTAAGCACTGATTCAAGGCATAATTTATATTAAAATAAGGCAAGTATAAGCAAAGATTATTTATAAATAATTTACACTAGTAATGTGTTACATCAGGAATTCTCATCAGAATGTTAATAAAAATTGGTCTGCTATATTGACCGTCATTTTAAAATTATTGGTTATTTTATGCATTTTTACATATATTTTTTTTCTAAAATGATATGCAACAGAATTTTTTTTAAATGGTCCGCCATTTCAAAAAATATATTGGTTGCACTATAACCAAAAACTTAACAGCTCTGAAGACCAAATTATTATTACATGTATACTAAGCTACATTAAAATCGTTTTATGTTTACGGCAGTTATTGTGACATGTACAAACATACACTACCTCAAACTTCTGAAATTTTAATGAACTCACTAACGTTTGTTCAATATATCATGATATATAAGAAATATAAAAAACAAGCAGTCAAACATGAAGCTTTACCTCATTTACCAATACATCAAATAAACACAAACTGCTTTTTGATCTTTGATATCTCAAAACCAGTGCAAGCGACTAGCAATAAAAAAAAAAGAGTTTTTAGGAACAAATTTTTTTGAAACCTCATAATAACCACAATTTTAGTTTGATTTTTGCCCGAAATCAAATACTTTCATTTTAAACAGATATTTGTTAGTCAGTTCAGATCTGTTATATTTTATCAATAGCACTATTCAGATCTGAACAGGGGTGCAAAAGAAAATAGCACATAAAACAGCCGTAGCACAACATATAACATACGTTGATAACAACTTTTTTTTATTTCAAGAATCTGTGGAAGCAGATTCTTTTTGAAAGAATCTGCTTTTTAGATTCTAGATTTTTTTTGACATTTGTAGAAAAAATGACAGTGATAAGGAGACGTGAGATGACCTAGCAAGTATATAAGCCCATTGTTGGGCCCTTTTTGTTCTACCTCATGAGTCCTAATGCAGGCATTTTGCGTCTAATCCACAGAAGAGCTGTGGCTTTACTAGAAGTTTCAATAGCTACAACTAAGCATTCCTGCTCTTGAAACCGTAAGGCAGGAACATATATATATATATATATATATATATATATATATATATATATATATATATATATATATATATATATATATATATATATATATTTCATAAACTACTATTTAGGGTTATAAATGTTGCCTAAATCTAGGTTCATATAGGGGTAGAGATCTTTCACGAATACCTGACATCGCACAGGCTCAGAACCACTGACTTAACATTCCTTTGAAGACGTCACGTGATTGCCAGACAACAGACATTGTGGCAGGCACATGTGCTAACCATAACACTACAGGAACCACCAAAAGTGACATTTTTTGAACTTGTTTTTATTAAAATGCTGTCTTATAAGAAGGTAAAGAAGCAAAATAAATGAGGTATAAATTTCAATCAATGAAATATAAAAAAATATAATTCAAAATTTCTTTAACATAATAAAATTCAGCTATTTAATTAATTGCATGCTTTTATTTTTAACAAAAAGATTTAAAATAAGGCAATAAGTAAGATGTATATTAAATTACAATTAATTAATTAAATTAGTGAAATACAATTCAGCTATTCAATTAACTAATGATATTTCACATCTAATAATTGACTGGATTCTATAGAGCAGCCATTCTCAACCCTTGGGTCTGCAGAAAATTATTGATAAACAAACTTTTTCAACAAATACGTAGGGGAAATGTTAAGGTGTATAATGTGAAGTTCATTGACTAGTTTTAGGGAGTGAAGAAGCACTTTTCACTCCCAAGGGAGTAAAAAGAAACTTTTTCTCCCTTGGGAATAAAACTTGATTCCTATTATTGGGGTTTGAGCCAATTATAATTTTTTGGAAAGTGTATCCTCTAAATGTATAAAGGGGACAGATCAATTTTTGAAACACTTTCCCAAGGGCGGCACACAAAAAAATTGATGAGGGTGGCAAAACCAAAAAAAATTGTATTGGGTCAAAATCCGTTTTAGGTCAAAACGGACCAAGCAAGCAAGTACGTCGTTAAGTTCTTTGGGGCAATACATTTTGTCCAATAAATTGTTTATATTCTAATGTGTATTCAATGTTGCAATTTTTGCTACCCGTATTAAAAAAAATATATTAAAAGTAATAATAAAATATAAAATAATATAATAATAATAAAACATATAAAAGTAATAATAATAATAAAATTAAATATAATAATAAAAAATAAAATATATTAAGGTAACCATCATTCTGGTCTGGCGCCAGACTTTTCAGGACCTAACTTCAAGAAAAAGCACAAGAGCCTCCAAAATAATAGAAACATATCCTAATTGCAGAATTTTCTAATTCCCTGCACATGCCAATTTATCATTTGTCACATGCTTTAACAAAATAAGCAACTGCAGACAATTTTAGTTGTATACAGTACTCTTTAAGTAACTGATTTGTTAATTAATTTGGTCATCATTCAAAATACTAAGCCCACAATACTTTCTCCCATAAAAAGTATTAGAATTGGGTAGCGAAGTAATTACAATCAATTTTTTTGGTCGCTCATCAAAAAGGTTGAGAAAAACTGCTATAGAAAGGGGGTTGAATTAAGGCAAATTGGAAACAATAATCTTACAGTCAAATAAGCATTTTAATTTAATTTTGGAAGGGGAAATTTTTTCAATGTACAAAAAATGTTCCAAGGCTACAAAAAACCCCTCTCAGGCTTCGGAGTTCTTTGATACAAGAATAGACAGTTAAAGTAGTGTAATCAAGACCTAAGTACAACACTGCTAAATTGTTCTGCAATTTATATACAGCATTCTTCCTCTTTTTAACTTAAATTATCATATAAACTTTTTTATTTCATTTTTTATAATTTATCCTTTAGTTTTTTTTATTATTAACTTTTGTATGAAAATTACAAGTTTTTTTTAGTCATATCTTTGCTCTTTTTCTAGTACAGTTTGTAATATTTGGCCAATACCTTTTACTTATTATAAGTATTTTAATATATTTTTATTTTTAATGTTTAAATTCTATTATTTTTTTTTTATTTTTACTTTATCTTTAATTAAATAATTTCAACCAAAATTTGTTGAGAACTTCCTGAAAAAAATATAACTTGTACTTAAGTTGGAGTCCCCACACTTGGCTTCGTGGGTTCCTTAAGATTATGTAAATTACCTCTTTTTAATTACTCTAATATCTTTTGTTATGGTATTTTTATTTATGGAAATAAAGACTGTTTTTTGAATTGAATTGAATATTATACCTGAGGGCAGCACTACTAAATTTACCCTTGAGCTCTAATTCTACCCGTATTAACATGGAATTTTTCTATTATTTTTGTAAATATTTCTTCACTTAATACCATTAAATTTTAGGCGTAGAACTAATTAACAGTAACAAATAAAAAGATTTATAAATAAATTTCACTTGTAGCCAATTTTTATCAGCAGAAAATTACACTTATGAGGTTGTTCAGATGACAGAAGTGGAACAGCTTGAGTTGAAGTTTCCTTCCAGGCAAAAGCCAAAGGAGGAAACAGGTGATCAGGAGGAAGATCACCAACATTTTGAGTACTAGAAGTACTAAACTAGAGCTAAATTATTCCATCCTTGTTGAATATTAAATTTAAAATAACTCATGAGAGCTGTAAATAAGAGCTCAAAATTGAGCCAAAATGATCTTTGATTAATGTTATTCTCTGTTAACTTATAATGTTGGACTGTTTCTCTTTCATAAAAATTTTAATTTTGTTACTAGCTTTGGAAAGAAATCAAATAACCTGTTGCCGATCCAATTTAAGTAATCCGTTTTGAGGATAAAACCTTTCAATAAAAATAATATTTTAACACCTTCCCCAAAAATAATAATGTACTTAACTTCAATATTTCACACACCTCACACCAACTCTTTGTTATCTGAAAACACTCTTAGAAAGTGTTTAATATTAATCTTTCCATTATACCCCTTCGTCATTAAGTTAACAGGTAACCTAATGCACCAGTGAAACAAACCACTTTGGATGGACCCTTAAAAATTTGAATTTTTTCAAGTCTCATTAGAGACAATTTGATGCGTAAATATAAATGATATCAAATAAACAGAGAACAGCTGTAAGAAAGCTCTCAGTATAAAAATTAGATTGAAAGCTTTCTTAATTACTTGTATTTTAATACCAGCCATGATTAGGACTTGTAGTACAGAGCCACTGGGTGGGGGAGGCTCCATTACGAGTGAAACCAGTCTCGGTCCTCCAACCAATACAAATGGAACCAGCATCATCTGTGAGCAAAACAAAATTTCAAATAAGTAGTAGTATTTACTTCTCATACTAAATACAAAACATATTACTATATTATAGCTCATGGTTATAATCAGTTGATAGCGAGGGAAAATAGTATATCAGGAACCAATGAGGTTGGCCTAATATAAAAATTGGGAGTGTGGTTTAACATCCAGGACTAACCTCATTGGCTCCCTCACATTATTTTTCCAAGCTGCCAACAGATAATAACTATGTGTTATACTACAATAGATGTGGTCAAATTTATTTAATCAAGTATTATACAACAATTTTTGTTTTAGGTTAGCTAAAATAAAAAACTGATAAGGCAGTTAGGCTAATCTGCCTTTGTGGTTTACGTTGTTAAGTCTAAATCAACGTATTCCACCCCTGATGTCCTCGAATCAATGCCTGGATTTGCAACAACCATAAGGTGGCAAGGGGCAAAGGAAAGAAAATAAAATATTGAAAGCGAAAGGAACAGACGGCTGAAGGCCCGTAAGTTCAACAGGAGGAGCCTTGCTCGAGCATCAAAAAATGAGAATGAGTGATATCCTGGATAAAGAAAAGAAATACCTGCAGAACAAGAAAGGACCAGTGGCAAAGAAGAACTGACAAAACAGGAGATCTAAAGTAAGGTTACCAACAAGTGTAGCCAACATAGCATTAAAAAACTACCCCAGGGATAAAGAAGGAAGAGAAGACTTCCGAAAACTCAGGGTCTCCTTAGTCCCTCACGATGGCAGAACTGTGTATGAAACAAAGAAAAGGAAAGGGTAAATTGAAGAAAAATTGTAAATAAGAAAGCGCAAAAACTTACTAACTCCTTTCCTCACACTTAGTCTAGAACTTAGGGACTTCAATAATTTTACACACCTGTTGGTTGCGGTGGATCTGTGGTGACAACAATATTGAAACCTTTCCTCATACCGCACTTTTTAAATTTAAAAACATTGTGAAACATTATTTTTTCAGCAACATGTAATGATAATAATAAATCTTTCTTATTTTAAATATTACCAACCTCATTAAAAATCCATGATATTCCCATATCATAGCTAATTCTTATAACCACTCCAAGTAGAGCCATTATAAAGCAGTTTATCCATATATTTCTATTTACTTCGCTGTTTCTTTGTTTTTGATCCATCCTTTCTTGAGAGGATTCATTTAAAAGTGTTTTTAATACTTTAAACGGATCGTCAGTATTCTGCTGCGGTTCAGATATACAGTCGTTTGGTATTTGGGGGTTTGTTTCTAGGTGAATAATTTCATTTTGATTAACATTTTCACTTTGTGAGGTGCGTGTGATATTTTCATTTATAACTTTTTTGACATCACTGGAAGAAATTCTTTCTCTAAGTCCAGTTTCATTTATGTGAGATTTGGTATCTTGATCATTCTGTAGTTCTTGACTAGACAAAGTCTGTGCTGTATGTTCTAGTTCTTCGTTTTTTAAAAAATCGACAGATGAATCAGTGTGCTGTTCATCTGGAAATAAAGTGAATTAATAATTAAAACATAAGAATTATAAATTATTTTGAAGAGGAATAAGTCCAAAATAACACTAATTATGCTGACCTTTTATTATAACTTCATCTATTTCAAGGCTTAACATAATAAACAAAATTTACAGTTAAATAGTTGTTTATAGATGTTATAAAAAAACAATTGAATAACAAAAGAATAGCATACTTATTAATGGTAAATGCAGATAAAATAAGAATCTTTTAAAAATTCTAAATTAAAAATTTGTTCAAAATCCAAGTAGATGGTTTTAGGTAATACATTGAGCAATTTGTAAAAAAAATCAATAACTATACAAATTAGAAGTTAAAAATGCGTCCTTTTAAATAGTTCTTATTTAAGTATTTACAATATTTTCTAATAGGAACTCATTAATTCTATAATAAGATCCTTCAAGTAATTGTTGATTTCTCTTTTAAAATGTTTAAACTGCATATTTCGTATCTCTTGTAGTAGGTGGTTAAAGAGTGTTATTCCTTGCACTTGGTACCCTACTTCAGACTTCTTAGGTCTGTGCAGTGGTATTATTAAAACATGACTTCTAGGGGCAAAATTATTTTCATTAGCTTTAATATACAACAGGGATTGGTAAATTAATAAATTTACTTAAATTGTTTAAAATATTTCTTACAACATCATAAGCATCATTTTCATGATGAAAATACGCTAATATTTGAAAAGTTATAAGGTGAAAAGCAGTTATATATAAGTAAAATAATAGTGCGTAGAGAAGGTCATACTTTAAATACGATCGCTTCTGAAGGTACATCGATCTAGATTCCATCTCCATAGTTCTAGCACATACGACTGGATTAGGCTAAAACCCATGGTATGCTAAATAGTTCTTACAGCGTATATAACTAGCGTACTTAATACGATCTGCTGATTTTGCACGGGGTGTGTACATAGTAAATGTCTCGCCACAGGTTACAACCACCCTGCTATCAACTTTAAAGGTTTTCTGGCACCATTTTCTAATTTGTTAATGGTTTTCTTATTGATTGAAGTTACAATTACAATTAGAAGTAAGCAAAGAGTTTACGTTAAGGGGGGTCATTGATGGTAGGTCTGACTCCTGGGGTTCTGCCCTCATTGTAGAATGCACTTCCCATAATTAATCAATTATTTCAAGTCACACATGATTTCCAGAACATATGAAGGTAATTGGATACGCTATTTAAAAATATAGTACGTTAGTATATTTATTATTCAAACCGTATGTTTCAAAATGATTATCATGACTTACCACTTCTCCACGGAATGCCTTCTTTAATAAAACGTAATCTGGCTTCAGCATTCATTAAAACTTTTTTCCTCCTAACTTCTGACTTGGTCTTTTCCGTCCATTTTTATTAATATTATAAAAGAAATATCTAAAGAACACTAAAATCTTGACAAAATCACAAAGGTTTACAACCTGCATAGAAAACCTGAAAAGAAGTTGATACTGTTCTTCTTCTTGTTTCTTTGTCTATTGTCTTTAACTTAATACTTCAGACATTACGCATTGTTTTAGTTAAACTAACTTTATTTTATTTATTTAAGGGGGAGGGTTATAACGTGGAGATAGTTAATCTCTAAAATTGTATAGGAGTTCTAGCGTGACCACCTTCGCTATACAAATAATCAATACAAAGAACAAATTATATTAGCTTTATACCGAGAACATTAAAATAATCTTTCAACACACAAAATGTGCGAGAAATGAAAAAAAATGATTATTTAACCTTACCTTTACCTCACGCTTGGAGCATAGAGATATATTACTAGAGGGGCCTTATTGTTGAATTTGAAACATCGAAAAAGTAACCTGACCGCATTCTCGTTATCATTATCATCGATAAATAGAAAAACAAAAAACAGTAAACTATATGTAGAATGTTTTAAAATTACAAATCAAAAACACAAAACAATCTGCGGAAGCCGAAAACAATTAATGTAACCATAATCCCTCTTGGAGTTACACAGAGCCCTGAGAGCCCCAATAAAAATGTTTCAGCCTCTTCAATGTTATTAAGATAGCTATGCCCCCTCTAGTATATATCTCTATGCTTGGAGGGTTTTAAATGAGGTTACATAGAGCCCGAGAGCCTCAATTTTTTAGGCTTTCAATGTATTAAGATAGGCTATGATCTTTTTAACAAATAGACTCTTAAGATAGGCTCAATGAATCTTTACATACGCTACTAAGATAGGGCTCTCTATTATTAGTTAATATATCATTAGTAGTATTTAAGACGGGGTTTTCGACATTTTGGTCATTTATGATTGTCGTATCGTCTCCGGGACTGTATCATTCGATTCAGCATCCCATTAATCCTCAAGAATCTTTAAAACTGACTTTGTAAACCGGGTGAATGATGTCCCGAAAATCTAGTTTTCCATAGGGTTCGTGCCATCTCTAAGGTTTATTTTTGTACCAAGTTTGATTAAAGTATTTATCCGTTTGATCTGCCTCCGTGGCCGTGATCGTAAAGGCGTGTTTCGAGTTTTCGCACCGGAGTCCGGGGGTCGCAGCACGGGCTATGCTCTAAGATTTTAATGATAGGATTGTATTAAAGATTTCGCCAACTTTAACTTATCTTAAATGTAGTAGATGCTACCCACTGAGGTGTTCCCGCAGGTGAATACCCTGATGGCCGAAAAGCCCTAAAAGGGCATTTATTTATTTATTTATCGTTTGAGAGATAGCTTGTTTGCATATATATATATAATATTGTTATTATATATATATACTATTATATATTAGTATATATATTATATATTTATATAATATATATATATATATATATATATTATATATATATATATATATATATATATATATTATATATATATATATATATATATATATAATATATATATATAGCCAAACATACGCGCGGAATGTACTTCAAAGACACGTTTCAAACTTGAACTTACGCCAAGTTTTGTTTTTAGTTTGAACGCCACAAACATAAACAAACTCTTACTAATATATACATATGTGGGTGTGTGTGTATGTATATATAGTTTTTAGATAGGCTATGCTCCCTCTAGTATATATCTCAATGTATATATCTCCCTTTAGGAGTAGGGTATAATGAGGTTACAGAGAGCTCTGAGAGCCTCAAAAAGATGTTCTAACCTTTTGATGTGTTTTAAATAGGGGATGCCCCCTAGGGGTTTATATCACTATGCTCTCTAGGAGAGATATATAATTAAGGTTACACAGAACCCAAAAACATGTTTCAAGCCTCTCAACTTTTGAGATAGTTTCTTTACACATTCGCTTATTTTTTACGCAATGAGTAAAATAAAAGAATAAATTAATATAAAAAGAAAAGACTTTCACATTCAATATTGTGAAACTTTAAACAATTGACTGAATGTCTTGTCACTTTTAAATGACAATTTTTTAGTTTTCTGAACACAAAATGAATCCCATTGTACTTATCATTACTTTAATATTATATTGTCTATAATTTTATATTAGTATTTATATTATTATTCACTTTATTTTAATTACAGTACTAACCTAGAGTTAGAGGAAGACAGGAAACGCATTTTCTTTGTCAGTCATCTGAAAAGCACGCGGGCTCGAGTAATCATCTCAAAGTTTTTGTAATTTGACTTGTACTAAGTGTCATCATGGTTTTTTTCTTTAATAGAGATGTCCTTGGCACTAAGATTTGTATCTTCTTCATGAGTAGTTTATTTCGTTTTTAATATTTTTTCATGTTAGTCAGAGATTTGATTTAGTGAAGTGCAGTGCTCTGCTACAGAAAAAAATGGGGGAAATTATTTTTCTCGTACATTTCATTTGTTCGATCTACGGTATGTTTTTGTGATGCATTTTTTTTCTCTGGTAATAATTTGGTGTTTTTCACTTAATATTGATGGTATTGAAAATATTTCTTTTCGTACTAATTTATTTATTTTAAGTGAGGCTTACTCGCTAAATTGAAGGTACAATTAACTCTAATGAAACACCAGTGTGGAGCATACTATTAACATCCAAGGCGGCTGTTTAGAATTCTGCTTAATTTAATATGGTTTCTGGTTTTAAACTTTATTAATGATGAAATACGGGTAAGATTTGAGAATGAGAAGGGCCAAAAGTGTATTTCTTTTACTTTCAACGTTGTAAGCGACAAACTTGATATTGGGTTTAAATTGTGCAGCACTAAATTGGATCATTTAGTGATCCAATAATCATTCCATGATTTGCTCATGTGTACCAATATAAAGGATAAAAATAAAAATATCTTATGTAAGTTAAGAAACTGTCATTAATTGAACAGCTTATTTTTTTAATTTCAGCTATTAATGGATTTGTGCTTAAAAATCAAGTTGATCTACCTGAACCTAAGCTTGCTGAAATAAGTCAAATAGCGTCAGTATCTAAGTTGACGTCTTCATCAGAACTTCGTCCAAAGTTAGTTAAAGCCACCTACGAAGTAACATACCTCGTCGATGATACGATTAATTTCATCAATTCGATTCCTAGCGGAAGATCAGTTGCTTTGGACTCTAAGATCACTCCGAGCCAACCTCCTGTTCTTGTTAAGGTATAAATAGCAATTAATTGATCTCTATTCAAACTGATATGAGTGCTGCGAGGTGTGTACTTTAAAAATGATAATTTTTTTCAAGGTCTATCGTACGACACATGGCAAAAATCAGTTGACAGCGTGGGAAAATAGTGTTGAGGAACCAATAAGGTTGGCATGATTTGAAATTGAGAGCATGGTTTAACGTCCAGAAATAATCTCATTGGCTCCTTCACATTAATTTCCCACGCTGTCAACTGATTTTAGCCGTGTGTTGTACTATAATTAATTAATTTTAGGTAAAAAAATAACTTTTTTGTATATTTTATTTTGTACCTTTTAAAATTTGTACAGATTAACTCGATGAATTTCCTAAATAGATGCGTCTCTATTTGTCGTTTGGATGCCAAACATATAATGCTAATGTACAGAGGTGCATTTCTGTGAATTTCAACTAGACTGATTATTTTAAATTGTTTTATGATTTTAAATACCCAAAATGGGTTAAAGTACAACAAATTGTATCATTCGTGCAACGCAAATAGACTTAAAAGTTAAATTTGCGCGAAGTTTCAACTCTCAAGTACAATCAGTGAGGCTCCAAAATAATAATAAAACAACAAATAACAATATGCACAATATGACTGCGATGGGCCCCGGGGCACGAAGAGGGCCGACGGTACGTAGCGGCAACGTGTTGAAGGTCCGTATTAGCAACATGGACTGTATTAATAACAACAAATTTTACTTCGCTAATGACTCTATCCTTTAGGAGAGAATATTTTTAGGTCTGAGCTCCAACATAAAATCTTAAATAAGTGGGTAGTCTAACCCAGCTGGTTGTAAATCCGCGCAGAGCGCGGCATGATTTTTTAAGCAAAAAGCTTAGTTCTGCGTTTGGCAGATTATTTTTTCATGAACAAGTACTTATTAAAATAAAAATAAAATAAACTAAATTTCAACAATTATTGTCCTTAACCTAACAATTTTCGATAAAAAAACAATGTCCACAGTTCATAAGGAACTGATTGAATTCAAAGAATAAGTGATAATGTAAGCTAAAGGAAAAACTGTTACAGTATGAATAAGGTCCATCCGGTTAATCAGTTATCATATGTGTGTGCCATAAAAATAACAAAGATTATTATCTTAAATACTGACTTTGCTGTGATAAAAATAATTCAATAGATATCACCTTTTCAAATTATTTAAAACATGAAATGAATGAAAACATTTGTTTGATAACTAAATTTTTTACTAACAGTACTTAATTTTTGGTAATAAATAAAAATATTAGTCTTAACCTTCCGGTATCCGGCGCCGATACGCCAAAAGTGACCAGCGCCTCGGGAGTTCTCCCGAACTCCCACGCGTCCCATCCGCCCCTGACTATTTGAAATGAAATTGGAATGTGAATCATTTAAATTTAACACATGCACAATAAACTGATGGTAGCAAGGTTAACCACGATAATGGCTATGTCCTCTCTGAAATACATTTATTTTAAGTGCCCTCTAAAATAAAAATGTATCTCTTTAACTCATGTGTAGTCTCTTAGTGTAAGTATAATTCATTAAAATTCCAGGTAGAAGCTGTGACAGATAATCCGAGTTTAGTTAAAAAAGAAGACGATGATGTGCCTGTGATCAAAGGGTTCGATCCTGACGCCAAACACATCGCTGACTCCATGGATGAAATAAAGAAACAAACTGATCTGAAGGTAGACGTCAGCGCCGTACCAACTCCATACACACCTGGTAGGGGATGGTCACCAAGTTCTTGGAGACCGTCTGGAAGAGCTAATGACAGACCTTACTACAGGGACAGAGGCTATTCATATCTGCCTCCACCACCGCTCCCATGTTGCAAAGATGATGAACCTTACATCAGACAGCATTATTAACCACCGAAATTTATCTTTACTATATAATTTTAAGCTAAGGCCATTGGCAGCAGCCATATTCTTTGGTAAACTCAATTATAAACTTATTAAAATTATATAGTATGTTTATTACTCCAATATTCTGAAGAAGGAAGAAATTAACCAACTCTAGTAATTAGTTTTATCTCCAAAACCCATGACTCCAATACTTCTGACACTCAGAAATGGATCCTACTCAGCATTCAAATGTTTTAACCAAGGATTTTTAATAAAGGGTATGACCCGTTAATTGAACTTGACTAACCCCATGAACCGTTTTTTGAGATAAAGAAATACGAACAAAAGCAATGATTATATATATATATTATATTTATATATATATATATATATATATATAATATATATATATATATATATATATATATATATATATATATATAATATATATATATATTATATATTATATATATTATATATATATATTTATATATATAATTTCAAATAAACGCAACAAAAACAAAAATTTTGAGTACCGTAAATAGTTTGTTTACATTTACAAGGGTAAAACAAGACGGCGCGCCAAAGAAAAATTCTGGATTCTAGCGGCTTCTAAAGTGCTTAGCAGCACTTTACTTTACGTTACTTCGGTGAAAGTTTTTAAAAATAACCAAAAATATTTTAAGTTTCCATCGATGAAGATCAGCATGACCTTGAATGCTTTGCATTCGGTAATTAAAGGAATAAAATTTAAAAAAATTATAACTATTGTTAATAATATGTTAAGCAATATTTATTAAGACTTTAAATTGTATCCATTTATAAAAATAATTAAAAAATAAATATGTTATAATGTTAAATTATGATAATGTATAGTAAATATAAATTTATTAAATTTAATTTAAAATTTAAAAAAGTTTTGAAAAAAATTGACTTGGTAATACGCATGAATAATTATATTGGACTGAATGTCCGTTTTGTTATGATAAATAAATTAATGAAAGGTACTTACAACTTCCTGCCTTGCCGCCCGCCTTTTTGGATCCTGTTAGATGTTATTTAAGGCTCTTTTTGATCAACCATTTTTTTAGTTTCACAAAAAGGTAATGGTTTAGTAAATGTCAAAAAAGTTCTTCCACGGAAATATGATCAAATCTATGACGGCACTCTTTTAGTTCTTAACTCTGCACATTTCGAGACAGTTTTCATTGTAATAGAGTAAATTAATTCAAGGAAAATAATTAATACAAATGTGAAGTTTTAGGTCTTCCTGTGATGACCGCGTCAATGTAAATAAATAATTCGACGATTCGCTTCCACTGTAAGAGGCATCTTCAGGAAAATAGGACAGCATGGATAAAAAACACAGTGCTCTACAAAACTGAATACAGTTTAGTTTTGTGTGTTATCATCCATAATGTCCTAAATCCATGAAGATGTCTCCCACAGTGGAAGCAAATGTCGGATTCTTCATCTACAGTGACACGGTACCGTCAGAAAACCTAAATCTTTATGACAATAAACGCGAAAGCCTACGCAGTTTAAAATACGAGTAAAATGAGTAGTATAATTAAAATAATTAATATGAGTAAAATAAGTATTATGGGTAAACAACTCGTAAAATAAATAAAAAAATTATAAAAAAATAATACGTGTAAAATAAGTAATATGAGTAAAATAAGAACTATCGGTAAATAAGTAAAATAAATAATAAAAAAATTATAAAAAATTAAAACGTATAAAATAAGTAATATGATTAAAATAAATAATACAAGAAAAATCAGTAAAATAAGTATTGCGAATATAGTAAGTGAGTATTACCAGTAATATAATAAGTATGAATTACGAGGAATATAAGTAATAAGAATATTATCAGTAGAAAACACGTGTAAAATAAGTAATAAGAATATAATAAGTAAGAAATACGAGTAAAATAAGTTATAAGGATATAATAAGTAAGAAATACGAGTAAAATAAGTTAAAAGAATATAATAAGTAAGAGTTACGAATAAAATAAGTTATAAAAATATACTAAATAAGAAATACGAGTGAAATAATGTATAAGAATATAATAAGTAAGAAATACGAGTAAAAGAAGTTATAAAAATATAATAAATAAGAAATACGAGTGAAATAAGTTATAAGAATAAAATAAGTAAAAAGTAAGAGTAAAATAAGTAATGGAATATAGTAAGTAAACAATACGATTAAAATAAGTAATAAGAATACAGTAAGTAATACCAGTAAAATAAAATCACGAGCAATTTAATGCCGTCAAGTGGTTTTAAGATTTTAAATTTATTTTATACTTGAAGGGACCGAAATAATGTTTAATATGTGCAAAATTAAAATAAAAAGTGTAGTGCGGCCTTAGGTTTTTGATATTTTGCTTTTAGAACGTGGAATATTATAATTTTAGTAAACTTCTTACTCATTTTTTAAATTAAAGAAGAGCCTTAAGTATCCATAGTCTCTGGTGCATACACAAAATTATTTTGAAGTATCTATAGTCTCTGGTGTATATACAAGATTATTTTGAAGTATCTATAGTCTCTGGTGCATATACAAGATTATTTTGAAGTATGCATAATCTCTAGTGCATATACATGATTATTTTGAAGTATCTATAGTCTCTGGTGCATATACATAATTTTTTAAGTATGTATTTATATATAATACATGTATTTATATATAAGTATGTCTCTAGTATATACTTCATTTTTTTAAGTATTTAGTAATCTGGCATGTATACATAACTTTCTTGAAGTATCTAAAAAGCCTATAATACGTATACATTGTTTTTGAAGTATCTATTATATAGTTTATGGTGCACATAGATTATTTTCTTGAAATATCTATTATACTCTGTGGTGCGTTTACATTTTTTTTAAGTATCTATCTATACATCATTATGCATAATATTTTTAAAAATTGGCGATTTAAGGTAAGCTGATAAATAAACAGTCAAGTGTAGATTTCTTTGTTCTGTTTAAACTCATCAACATTTGATTGACAGCACCAATATTTTTGTAATAAAAAGGGTTCTAATCAGCTGACAGTCTTGATCTTCTTAAAAAATTCGAAGATCATAATTCAATTTCATAACCCGACCAATCATTAATTAAAAATTAGTTGTTTTTAATCAACAGGACCATTTTTAAAACCGGACCATGTTTGTATAACAAATTTGACTTTAGTCAATTTGTCATAGTTTTTGTAAAATTCAAATCAGTATAGTAAAAACTTCAAATCAATTCCAGCGTTTCTCAAGCAATCACAGTTGAGGGCCCACAGGAAAGGTATAGATATTACCTAACTCAAGCCAAAACAATTTTTCTTTGGTTTCTTGAGGCTTAAGGCCCCATGATCAAGAAAAGCTGCTTCAAACCAAGCTTTGCATGGATTTAAAAAGTAATCTTGCCAATAATGATTAATGGTTTGATACAAGGTTATATGTTTTGAAAGTATTTTAGATTAGATATAGAAATAATTGAATGATGCTTGTGTTAAATCTTCCTCCAAAAATGAAGAGAAAGATGGCTTTATGAATAATTTAATTTCCATTAATTAAATAGATTGATTATTGTAAGTAAAAGTTTTACTACCTATGATGCTGGTAAATAATCAAAGACCCTAAATTTTAAATGGGTTCTTATTTATGTCTAGTATGTATTACTTTAATACTTTTATGATGGTGCATATTATTAAAAATTTTAATGTAGAGTTTATCCAATTTTGGACATTCATTTACTTATCTTATCTTGATGGCATTCTGCGATCTTAAACGGCCATTGCAGGCATTAAACGTAGTAATATAACTGATTAGGTGTCGTGGAATAGGTAGAATATGTAGAAGGGATAGTCGAGATTGCTGAGTATGTCGGTGATGCGGTTAAATATGTTGACGTTGTGTAATACGGTACTGTGTCTAACGTGTAGTAACCCAAACCTAATAATATAACAAAACATCCAATTATTATTTAATATATTTAAATAGAACAAATAATATTGTTGCAATCATAATAAATTATAGAATACAGAAAATATATTTTATTTTTACTATTATTATACAGAAGGCTTTAATAGATGGTAAGATAGAAGGATAGAAGTTCAAAATCTTCAGGAGGGTTTATCTAAAATCTTGAAGTAATTTCAGTAAAAAATTAAGTATATTAGATCGCGAATTAAATCATGATTAGCAAATCATGCTAATAACACAGACTAACGTCTTCCAATTTTCGACATCATGCTTAGAAACCAACTTTTGTTACCTCATTAAAAAATCTATCGAGCTATGTAACGTCACAAGGTCGATAGGTAAACACTATAAAGTTAAAAAGAGATTAAATATCGATCTTGATAATCAAATGCATATTTAAAATATAAATACTAATTATACTCAAAAATATCTATTTGCATTTTATGTCGAGGCTTTGTTTCGTCTTAAGACACACCATATATATAGGTATGTTTTATTAGATGCACCCTAACGCATTAAACCCTTAAGGCTTGTAGGCATCAAGAAAATATTTTTCATAAATATGTAGAAACTCTATGTTTTCGTTGTGGGTGTATGGTTGCGGTAAAATTTGAGGATGGCCCCTCTGCGTGCGCTACTGGAAGAAGCCAATAGTTTCACTTCTTGAAAGATGATCTACAACAGCCCTTCCCAACCCTTGGGTCGCGACCAGATTGGGTCGCGAACGAATTTTTTGGGTCGCCAAATTTTTCTATTATTAACAATCCAAATAATAACCAAGATTTATGTAAAAAGATTATTATTAGCAAATAACAGATTTGCTTAAACAGATATTATTAGTAATTGATAATACTTTAAATGCGATAACGTAAGAAGCCGCGGCCAAAACATTTCTCAGAAGTCCTTTACCGACAGAAGCACCCGCCTTTATCTAATTCTTGCTAACATTGATGAATTATTATACTTATGATATACAATTCATATGAGGTGTCGAACCTCGAACCACGACACAAATCCGTTTCAGAGGTCCCTAATGACGAAAACATACGTTTTGCGAGGCTTTACATATGTATAAGACACTTTCTTGTAAACACTCTATCTTTCGAACTGATTAATATTTTTTAATCAAACATAGCTCAAAACTCAACCTTCGGGAAGACAGGTTTCAACATATTGAAAACCAGGTTTTTGTGACGTCAATAAACCCGTTTGCTGAGTCAACGAAATTTTCAAAATTGGCAGAATTCAGGGTTATATTTTTCACCGCAAAAAGGTCAATAGTTCATTTTTTGAGACGCTGAATCAACTTAAACCGGTCCGAAGTCGATACGACTCTAAGTTACCAAAAAGTCGAAAAAACTCCAACAAATGATCGAAAACCAAACTTACGGTCCTTAAAAATTAAATTTCGAGTAGGGTGTCGTTTCCCATGTTTTTTGCGCCTCTGAGTTGAATGGCAGTGGTCCGGGGTCAATACGAGCACTCAACTCAGGGGATCAAATCCTGGTAAGGACGATAATTTTGTATCGTTTTTTTACTTAATATAAGTTCAACTACAAAATAATTTTGGCGCGGTGGTCCGCATGTTAGGCGAATTTCCTTTGGATGCGTGTTTCTGTGCTTAACTACAATCCTGGTTGGAATGATTTTTATAGTTTTTTACATTATATAAATTCATAATACAGAATAATTCTAGCGCGGTGGTCCGCATGTCTAGCGAATTTCATTTAGAATAAGTGTTTCCGTGCTTAACAACCGTTTCTTGCTTGAGGTTCCGGTTCATGCTTTAGAACCTAAGCATTACTCAATTGTCAAGCACTGCTCGTAACTCATTTTGTCTCTATTTTTCAAAGAAATGCGGAAGGACTAAGCTTAAAGATAAGTTACTAAGCTTTAAACTAGTGCAAATAATAGTGCGTACTTCTAATTTTAGAGGCACAGTTTTGTACAACCAACTGGATAATTATGCGCATTTTTTTGAAAAATACAGACAAAATGAGTTACGAGCAGTGCTAATTTTTTATTTAATTTAAGTTTTTAAATTTTATTGCTATTATATAATTATATAATATACTTCTTTTGAACTCCAATTCGTGTGTAATTTTCTATTTAAGTATAAAAACCTCATGAAAATAGGATTTGACGATGTATGTAGGGTCATAACTAGTTCGGCAATAAATAAAACGCTGCAATTTTCAGGTTATGCAAAATAAATTCATTTGGGTCGCAAACTTTAGAAAAGCAAATTATAGGTCGCGTTACTGAAAAAGGTTGGAAACGCTGATACAAAATCATCCATATACATGTCGGATAATTTATTTCCTCAAAATTAGTAATTTGCTAGCAACATAAGCTCAAGCTTGTTTGATTCCTAACAGTTATTTAACAATCCATTATTGCTGGGGGGGAGATGGTAGGGCTAGTGGATCTTCCCCTAGCAGCACGGGCTCATATCGAACAAGCTAAATGGTTTACTTATCACCGATTTCTGATGCACTTCCATGAAAGAAGAAACATTGCTGTATTAAATATCTTATCGAGATGAATTATGGTTCTTCTAACTTGTTCTTCTTTATAACTTCTTCTTTACGATTTATTAAAATCTCTATTGACTACTGACATCATTTTATCACATTATTTTTAAGAACAAAAGAATTACTGTACCCAATCACTTCAAATATATTCAATCACATCCAAAACAGCAAATAAAAATTTTAGTCTACCATCAAAACTCAATAGAAACAGAAAATCTGTGATAGATTTTATAATAAGTGTCAAGATCAGATTTAATCAGAATTAAGATTTAGAAAATCCAATTGACAACCATAGTCACTCTCGTTGCCAAAATAAAATGTGGACTTAACCATAAAGTTCTCGCACAATTATATTGTGTCATAAAGTTTGCGTTAAAACTTACAATTACATTTTTATCTTACTAAAGTGATATCACAGGAATTTAACGACAACGGCTCTAATGTATTTTTAATTTCTTTCTAAATATAAAATTACAAACTAAAAGATAATTTTCATTCGATGGCTAAAAAACTTAATTACGTTTAAATGAACTTTATGTAATAATTTTACATACTTATCACTGTAAATATTTAATTGTACTTTGTAATAAAATATCGTGACTTTTTAAACACTTTTTCGAGTGGTCGATCTATACTATAATAGTAAAACATCCTCTACCATAAGTTGATTCATACACTATAAATAATAAGAACATCCTGTACCATAGGTCGATCATATACTATAATAATAAGAACATCCTGTACATAGGTCGATCCTAATACTAAATCCTGTACTATGTACAGGAGTTCTTATTTAGATTAGTATAAGATCGACTATGGGTCGATCTTATACTAACGTCTTATACTGTATAGATTTAGAAATTAAAAAGTGTGGTATAAATGGGAATATTATAAAGTAAATCTTATTACTCTAATCAGAAATATGGGACATGAAGTTTTGCAAATCTGGAGGGATATTGACTTAAGGATCGTTAACAGTGTATGTTGTTATATTGCCGTTGTCGTTTACTGTAAAAGTTGCTTTCTTAAATGAAGTTGTCTGTCCATTAACAGTCGATGAACCTGACGAAGAGAATGACGAAACTGATTTCGTTCCACCACCGTCAGGGGTTAAAGGCTGGCCAAATCGTAAGTCAAGACCTTCTTGGGATGGATATATATGGGCTGATCCATGACCACCTTGAGGTCCAAGGGAAGCTGATGCAGCCGCACCAACAGATTGACCACCCCCATATGACGGACTATTGGGAAAATTACCACCTCCATGCTGTCCTCCATTTCCTCCCGAATATCCACCGGGTTGTACACCAGCATGTCCCGTATATCCACCGGGATTATTAAAATTTGGTTGATTGAACGTACCACTAGGTACACTACTCCAGGCTCCACCTGGTCCTGCCCATGCTCCTGTAAATCCTCCGGATGAAACACTTGATCCAGCAGACGAAAATCCTGATCCAACACTGTATCCACTGCCTCCACCATAACCTCCAGGATTAGGTCCACCAGATCCGTGCACTATGTCGTTGACTCCCTGGAACCCACTTAACAACCAAAATAATATTATAAATTACAATAAAAACTCTATTTAATTTAATACTAATTGAGCTTTATTTTAAAACGATTCTTATCATAATCTAACAATAATCTAATTCAGTTTTCTCTCAATAGACATGAATTATTTGTAAAGTTTCGTCCGAACCGTTTAACCATTTGGACTGTGGCATTTTTATAAAAAACGTGCACATGTGTTTACGCATGAACTCATGTACACATAGAAACCATATTTTTAAATTATTAAGGTCTGTAGAAATGCAGGTGCTAATAATTAATGTTTTCATTAACAAAATTGATTCCCCTTTCTTCTATTCAAGCATTTTTCGCGAATTTCTAAAAAAATCATTTAATTGAGGAGAGCAGGAGACGGTCAAAAACAAATCTCATGTACGAAACATCTCATGGCCATCATATGATGACCACATATGTACGAAGTTAAAGTTTGGAAATTCGCTTATATTGTGGCAGTATGTCACTTACATAGACAAGTAACATGACAAACTCTTATAACACAACAAACATTATAACACAGCGGAGCAACCAAGAGACCACAGTCTTTTTTTTGTTTTTCTGGTGAAGATTATTTCCAAGGCCTCTTATGTGGGTCCATTGGGCCCATTCCGGAGAGGTTATTTTGTAAGATAAGATATACTGATAAATACATAAATATGGTAAGTAAAAAGAAGAGAGATGATTATAAATATATAAGTAAAGAAATAAAAACCATATAAAATAATTATTAGGTTAATTACAAGGTTGCCCCCATTCGTCTAAAAATTAAATGGATTGGCAAATTTTATTAACTTATTGATCTCTATTTTTAAGGTGTAGAGGTAAATATTATGGTCAGTAAACGTTGTGAGTCCAAAGCAGGACCCAATCAGATGTGATGGCGTTTCATCTTCATCATTGATCTTTATCATTATCAAAACCCGCATATTGGGCTGTTAACTAGACCCATTAGATGTAAATGTCTGCAGTGACCAGTAAGAACTCCCTTAATGTTATGACAAGTTCCCTTGCTCAGTGATAATAAAGTCATATCTCGTTTTTGAGAAGAACCAGAAGCACGAGTTTAGATTGTCTTATTCCAAGACAACTATGCTACTCTTCACTAAGGACATTGTTAAGAGATTAAGCTGAGTCCTTAAAAAACATTTTGGAATACCAATTATAGGTTCTGTGCTTATAGGGGAATGGCCATATCCTAAACGTGCCAGTTGATCAGCATGTTCATTGCCTTGAATTCAGCAATGACCTGGAACACAAATAATTTTGACTTTATAATAAAGTCAAAATAAGGCCAAGTTTATTAAGCGTTAATTTGCATTCTGTTATGAATCTTCCTGGCACCTACTATTCTTTTGGCTAAAGTTAATTTAAACACACACTAACAGATTGTATTCTAAATCTAAACTATATATAAACTCACACTAAAACATTTGCTAATTGTTTTTATTTCAACACAAAACATCTCAACCAAATTCTATCCTAAAAAAACTCAGTTTTTCTTTTATTTTCTTTGTTATTTATTTTTATCTCCTTGGCAACCTTTTATTTATTATTTTAATATAAAACAAAACATTAAACTAACATATCTTCCCTCCAAAAAAAAAAAAAGAAAGATCATCATTCTTGAGCTCGAGACAAGGCGTCAGCGAGTACATTGTCAATATCTTTAATGTGCTTGATCTCGATATTAAACTCTTGTAATAAAAGACTCCATCTTAATATTCTTTGATTGTTATGTTTCATTCTATTAATAAAGGTTAGTGGATTGTGATGACAAAAGATAGTTATTGGCTCATCCGAGGAATGCAAATATACTTCGAAATGTTGTAGGGACAATACCAAACCAAGACATTCCTTCTCAATAGTCGAATAATTCTTTTGGTGTCTATTAAATTTTCGAGAGAAATAAACTAGTGGATGAAGAATCCCTTTTCCATCGTCTTGTAATAGAACTCCTCTGGCCCCATCATCGCAAGCATCAACCATTAATTTAAAAGATTTGCTAAAATCTGGTGGTTTTGGAATGATGACATTAGGTTTGACAACCTTCTGGCAAGTAGGACAAGATTTACAGAACCTGGAGACATCACTACGTAACCCTGGCCAAAAGAAGTGTTTAAGAACTTTTTGGTACGTTTTCTTTACTCCTAAGTGCCCGGACATCGCAGTATCATGAGCTAACATTAAAATGTAGTTTCGATAATGTTCCGGAATTACAACTTGATGCTTAACTGCCCATTCCTCATCACAAGCGGATTCTGGAGGTCTATATTTCCTCATCAAAACTTTATCTCGCATGTAGTAACAAATAGGTTTCTGGTCTGGATTTTCGACTACGTTCTTTAAACAAGGTATCAAACTATTATCTTCGTTTTGCATTCGAATAAATTTCTTTGATGACATATCTTCTTTAGATGTTTCCTGCCATTCAACATTCTGCATCAAAATTTTTCCTATATATGATCCACTTATATCATACTGGCAATCTAATTTGGCAGCACCAATCTCTCTTACTTCCCCATCAAAATTTTGTCGGGCATTTTTTTCTTTTTGTGATCCAGTACTACACAAGCAGGATAAAGGTCCTTATCATTTAGTTCATTTTCTGATGGCTCGTTTATCAAAATGGGCAAAGCTCTAACTTTCCCTCCAGCTAAATCATTTCCAAGCAGTAAGTGGACGCCTTCACACGGTATAGACCTGACAACTCCGATGGTCACAATGCCACTAACAAGAGGAGAGTTAAGAACCTATGCAATGGAACCCTCATCGGTTGACTCTCAATGCCCTGTATTAATACATATTCTCCTGAAAAAGATTCCTCCGAAAACTTAAGAATTTCTGATAAAACTAATGTCTGTGAGCACCCAGTATCTCTTAGTATGTTAACAGGAATACTACTTTCTTCTTTTCCAATCAAACACAAGCTCCCTTTTGACAAAAATGGTTCGTATAATTTCATTAGACCATCTGCAGTTGTACCAATCTCTCTGGTTCCTTCTATTACTTCTGTGGACTGGACGTAGCAAGTGGGTTTATGACTATTTGCCTCAAGGTTTTCCTTATTCCCTAATTTCGGACACCTAGCGATGAAATGATCAGGTTTTTTACAATAAAAGCAAAAGTTATTGTTCCCTGAAATTGGTGTTCGGATTTCCCTATCAAAATCATTGTCTGATTCATTATTGCTTTTATTGCCTTCATTATAACTTCTAAAATAATTAGATGTATTTGCAAGACTTCGGAGGTTATTACTAGCATAACCAGTTTTTGAGATAGGTTCTTTTTTAAAATCTTCCTTGTGAGTCAAACGATATTGTTCCGCTAAAACCGCTGCGTTATCTATATCCGTTACTACCCTTTCATTTAAATACTGACAGAGTTCCTTACTTATTCGTTGTTTGAATTCCTCCAGTAAAACAAGCTCTTTCAGTTTCTTGAAATCATTCCCAACACCAGATGCGTTACACCACTTTTCGAAGTAAGACCTCTTAATCCTCGCAAATTCAATGTAGGTCTGAGTATCAGTTTTCTCAGAACAACGGAATTGCTGTCTATACCTCTGGAACCAACTCATAAGCTTGCAATATAGCTTTCTTCACAAACATAATCCGTACATTGTTCCACAGACAGTTCATTATAAATCTCTTGAGCCTTACCTTGTAATGCACTTTGGATCAATAAAGACCAATATTCCGATGGCCATTTTAGAGTATAAGCAACTTTTTCGAAATGTAAAAAGAATTGATCGACTGCCAAATCGTTGAATTTCGGGACTAATTTCATACAAGCTGTTATATCGAAATTCCCGCTTTTTCCATTGTTTGCAGAATCTATCTTGTTTTTGTTTAATATTTCCAATTCTTTCAATCTAACAACATGCTCAAGTTCAATTTTTTATACTCAAGTTTTGATTTTATTTCCATTTCTTGCATTTGAAGCTGTGCTCTTAATTTTTCCCTCTCTAGGCCCACCATAGCATCAATTTTATATTTGCTTACATCCTGTGGATCATCCAACACATCGAGGAAACGCGAGGAACCCTTTTCTTCTTCATCATAAATAGATTCTGTCCTTGAAGTTATGTTTACTTTATTCTCTGCATTAGACATAACATTAAATCTAGAGTTTTCTTCAACAAAAGCCGTGATAGGTTCGTTTATCTGAAACCCATTTATTGTAAAATACTCTACAATCTTTGATTTGATATTTTCTTTGTTTTGGCTAGGGCTTATTTCATCGATTTTGTAATAGATCGATATAGCAAGCAGCTCTTCCTTCTTGCAAGACTCCAACGTTTCAAAACTTGGAAATTTGATAAATTGTTCAAGATCGAACATTCTAAATGGACTAACTCGTTTCTAGTTAACAAACAAAAATTATTGCAGATACTACTACTTACTTTCAAAAGTACAATTTTTGTTTTGGACAGGCCCCCAATTGTTATGAATCTTCCTGGCACCTACTATTCTTTTGGCTAAAGTTAATTTAACACACACTAACAGATTGTATTCTAAATCTAAACTAATATAAACTCACACTAAAACATTTGCTAATTGTTTTTATTTCCAACACAAAACATCTCTAACCAAATTCTATCCTAAAAAACTCAGTTTCTTTTTTTTTTATTCTCCTTGGCAACCTTTTATTTATTATTTTAATATAAAACAAAACATTAAACTAACAATTCGGACAACAGTTTAGTTCATTGTATTCGGAACAACTTCAATTTGCATTCGGACCGAAGGCTTTAGTTCTTCTCTACGTTTTAAAATAATTAACAATAATGTATTAATGAAAAAATAAACATAAAAAAAAATAAATAAACTCAAAAAAAATTATACTGTTACATGCCATTTGTATTCCGCTTTTAACACTCAACACAATTAAGTTCTAGCAGAGTCAATGAAGTAGCCTAACAGAACTAGTAATTTGAATTAAAGGAGTGATGAGAACCACTTTTTTGAACGAATCAACTCCTTATTTTTGTAAAAACATGAAATCAAATTAAAATGCAAAGAAGAATGAAAATATATCAGGAAAACATAAGCATACATGGGATTATCAGGTCCGACAACTTGATGAAGCACTGACAAATGAAAATTCTGCGGTAAAGCCTGCATTTCGCGACAGAAATTATTTTTTAAAGCAAAACAAACAATAATTTTGCAGTAATTAGAAATTGATGCAATTTAATTTATTATTTCACTACACCAAATCTCCTTTAGTCAATTTATTTATACTAAATTATTCAAATCACTACTTCGGTCCCTTAAATTTTATATTAACATTATGGATAAAATTTTCTTTGAAAAGTTAAAATATCAATGCAATATTTTTCAATTTTGTTCATAACACAAATATTATATCACTTTAGACAGACTCGGCTTAGAATAATTAAAGCGACTAGTGGCGACACAAAAGATAGTGAAATAGATAAAAATAATTGATTACTATCAATTATAAACGTATTACCTCACTTTGGCAAGCGAGCATATCGTCTGGTCTTTTACTGTAAAATTAAATATTCATATCTTCAATAACTATCGACTTACTAATAAAGTCGTAGAGACTTACAAATGAAGTCGTAGAGAATACTAATGAAGTCGTAGAGACTTACTAATGAAGTCGTAGAGACTTACTAATGAAGTCGTAGAGACTTACTAATGAAGTCGTAGAGACTTACTAATGAAGTCGTAGAGACTTACTAATGAAGTCGTAGAGACTTACTAATGAAGTCGTAGAGACTTACTAATGAAGCCGTAGAGACTTACTAATGAAGCCGTAGAGACTTACTAATGAAGCCGTAGAGACTTACTAATGAAGTCGTAGAGACTTACTAATGTAGAGACTTACCGTAGAGACTTACTAATGAAGTCGTAGAGGACTTACTAATGAAGTCGTAGAGACTTACTAATGAAGTCGTAGAGACTTACTAATGAAGTCGTAGAGACTTACTAATAAAGTCGTAGAGTAATGAAGTCGTACTTACTAATGAAGTCGTAGAGACTTACTAATGAAGTCGTAGAGACTTAACTAAAAAAAAGTAATACTAATAAAAAGTCGCGTACGAACGAAACGTATCCTCACCACGTCAGAATCGCTATGCTCATTTACCATTGTTCGGACTCGCTTCGCTCGTCCTCAGATAGTAAATAAATTCGATTTACAATACTTTTTCTATAAATCTACAGTATAAATGAAAGAAGCTAAAAAGTTATCAAATTCTGTTCTTCCTTATCTCCGGGTCCTTATACTTTGTACATTGTTCAACAAAATTAGGTGATCAGCCTAGCTTTTTCTGATATTAGATGTTATGCTTAAAAATTAACTTTTTATTCTTCATAAAATAAACTAACCACGCTAATCGCTGCTTCAAGTTCAATATAACCTTTAATAGAATTGTAGCTGTAGTTAGGGAAATAAAGTATAATTTTTGCGTGATTAATATATTAATCACGCAGATATTCTATTTTATCACCCTAGCTGCAGTCACGATTCTCATAAGAAACACACTAAATTTGATACAGGTTATATTAAACTTGAAGCAGCGATTAGCGTGGTTAGTTTCTTTTATGAAGAATAAAAAGTTAATTTTTAAGCATAAAATCTAATATCAGAAAAAGCTAGGCTTATTAGACAAAGTCTTTGTCAAGACAAAGTCTTTGTCTTGTCACCTTATTAGACCTTATAGACCAAAGTTTATTATGCTTTGGTGATTATGTATTTAGAACAATATAAAATACCGTACGTTATTATTATTTAAGGTCAATTTAAAAAATTGCAATCGAAAATAAAAAAATTACATTCTGTGTCGAGGTATTTTTTTTCTTATTGTCTCAGTACAACCTTAAAAATCTGTTAAAAGAAGTATGAATAAAGGGAAATAAGTATAATAAAGGGACTGAAATAATCTAAAAAGTGTTAAATAGATCATAGTTTTGACTCTTTAAATACTTACGGATTGTTCGCGAATTGGCTGGCTTGAGCTTCATGAAGTTTCTGTAAATTTTTCATAAACTCTTCGATAACCTTCTGAAATTCTGCAGAGCCTGGAGCTCCGCCGGCTCCATTAAAGGCTCCAGGTCCGAAACTCCCAGCTCCTGCTGAGCCAAAACCTCCTGCACTTAAGAACCCGGAGCCATAAGAACCCGTCCCTCCGCCTCCAACATTAGGGAAGGTTCCAGTTGACGCATATACTCCTCCAGAAGAGCCAAATGATCCTGATGATATAGTTCCGCCTGATGGAGAGCCACTAGAAGAACCTGACGATTGGAATGTACCATGACCTCCAGGTCCACCGGCAATACCTCCTTGACCGAATCCTGTCGATCCAGAGCCTCCATTACTATTAGGTTGACTGTAGCCTCCAGTATTTATGCCTCCACTATTAGCTCCTTGTCCCCCAGAGCTAGCATAACTGCTACTTCCAACTCCTCCACTGCCAGTACCATAGCTTCCCAAGCCAACTTGAGCGGGACAAAACCTTCCCCTGACACTCCACCAGGCAAACCTAAAATCATTTTGTTCTCTTTCAAACACATAATTTGTAACAATGATTGATCTTCAAATTTGATCAAAGGTGCTCTATAAATGCGGTTTATGTGGCTGTGATTATGCTGAAGCAAGTGTAGACTCTGCTCCCGAGTTTCGTATAAGTCTCACTATAAAATTTCACCAAATGTTTATATTACTTAAAATTTAGAATATGTTTACCTAATTTTAGTAACAATTAACGAAAACAATGATACCTTGAGTGCCAGTAGATCCATAACCTCCCGTCAAACCTCCTAATCCAGAATTAGATCCACTTCCACCTGACCCTGCTAGCCCACCTCCAGATCCTCCTCCAGCATTCCCTCCATATCCAGAGGATCCTCCATTGGTTCCAGTTTGGCCTGATCCTCCATAACTACCTGATGCTCCTGTTCCACTCGGACCACTAAATAAACTGCCACCTCCATTTCCAGCTCCAATTCCAACTCCACCTAAGCCATATCCAGAGCCACCCCGTTTGCTCCTCCATATCCAGAGCCACCCCCATTTGCTCCTCCATATCCAGAGCCACTTCCACTTGCACCTCCTGCGCCTCCAGTGCTTCCTCCGCTACCTGTAACAACACCACTTCCTATTGCACCACCATATCCTGAGCCACCCCCACTTCCTCCTCCAATAGAGCCTCCTGCCCCTCCATTACTGCCTCCGTTAAGTGTTCCAACAACACCTCCGTATCCAGAGCCACCCCCACTTGCTCCTCCAAGGCCTCCCGTCCCTCCACTGCCACTCCCGCCTCCACTTCCGGAAGCACCAGCACCGGCAGTAGCTATTCCATTGCCTCCTTGATTTGTACTAGTTACAGAATGTTGAGTACCTAAAAAAATTAAAAATGAATTAACAAAAATGTTCAGATTCGCTATGCTCATCCTCACTACTTCGGAGTCGCTTCGCTTGTCCTGAGATTATATAAATCACCAAATTTATACTGCAAAACGTCTTCGATATCAAATACACACGCTATATTCCCAGCGGTAACCCATCCAGACATTGACCTCGCTCGATGCTCCTTAACTTTTATGATCCTACAAAAAGTGTAGATATACTTGCCTATTCAAATGAAATTTAGTATATTTAATTTATTACGTAAAGGAACATACTCGCACTAAATTTCAACTCAATTGAATTATTTTCTGATTTTCAACAATTCTTAAACAAGCCAATACAAGTCATTCGATAAAATGGGAACTAATGCAGGTAATGAAATGAAACTTGGCTCATACCTTATACATTTTACAATATATTTTCCTGTTTCATAAATTTTCAAAACTTTTGCTGAGTAATTTTTGAAGGTTAACGATGTCATAAAAAATTATTTTCCGGATAGCACAAATAGACCTAAAGATTGATATTTGTACCAAGTTTCAACTCTTTAGCATTAATACACTGGGAGATACGGCCATAACAGACAGACACACACATACAGACCAACAACTTGGTAAAAACTACTTATACCCAATAAATTTATTTATTTTATTATTTTAAATTTATTAAGACCCACTTAATGCATCAGAAAAGGATAATTCAGGTAAAATCCCGGCTTCGGATTTTTTCCAAACAGAATAATTTTCCTAAATGAGAAAAAGTAAAAAAATAATTCTGGCGCGGGAACCCTTGGCGAAAGATCTTCGTCAATTTATTTCCAATAAATTTTAATAAAAATTCTGGCGCGGGGGTCCGCATGTTGGGCGAATTTCCTTTGGGATGCGTGTTTCCACGCTTAACAACAATCCTAGTTGGAATGATAATTATTATAATTTTTTTACATTAAATAAGTTAACAAATACTAAATAAATAATTCTGGTGCGGTGATCCGCTGTCGGGCGAAGTTAATTAAGAAAGCGTGTTTCCGTGCTTAAAACCCCATTTCTTGTTTAAGGTTCCAATTCATGCTTTAGAACCTGAGTAGTTACTCAATTGTCAAGTACTGCTGATAACTCATTTTGTCTGTATTTTTCAAAGGAAATGCGCATAATTATCCAGTTGTTTGTACAAAACTATGCCTCAAAAATTAGAAGTACGCACTATTATTTGCACTGGTTTAAAGCTTAGTTATTTATCTTTAAGCTTAGTTAGTTATCTTTAAAGGTTTTAGCGCATTTCCTTTGAAAAATACACACAACATGAGTAACGAGTAGTGCTTGACAATTGAGTAACTGCTTAGATTCTAAAGCATAAACTGGAACCTTAAGCAAGAAATGGGGTTTTAAGCACTGAAACCCGCATTCTAAATGAAATTCGCCCGACGGCAGACATATATCATTTGATACTACCGAGTTTTGCAAAACATGAATAGTTGACACAATAAAATTGTGCGAGAGACACCTAAGAAATGTAATAAGCAAGATGCAATGCTACATCTGGGAACTGTTCCATCATTCGACATTCGTCATCATTAATGGCTCGACGTAATGTCATGTCGCACTCTGTTTCGTTATGTCTAACTCATCAGGGCGCCGACAGAGCCTAACATTATGTCGAGCCATTAATGACGATGAATGTCGAATGATGGAACAGTTCCCAGATGTAGCATTGCATCCTGCTTATTACATTTCCTAGCTGTCTCTCGCAGTGTTGTAACAGTCCCCACAGAAGGGATTGTGATGAGTCTAGAAGCCGAAATGACCGACATATAGAAAATTCGCTGATATTACGACTTAATTAGCTAATTAAATGCCTTCTGTTAAAAAAAATGATAAAGCTGCAAAAGGCCCAGGGGCGGGGTGTTATCTTCTTTAATTTTATCGCATGTCAAGTATGGTTACCTAAGCAAAGTAGAAGGCAACACTGTTAATTAATTTCGTAAATGAATGAACACATAAAAACATTAAATATTTTTTATTCAACTTAAATGAATAATGTATTAAGCAAATTAATTTATATATACATTCATCATAGTTTTACCGTCTATAACTTCATGCTCGCATTATGTCTAAAGTAATATAATATATATATATATATATATATATATATATATATATATATATTATATATATAAAAAAGTTTTTAATAAAACTGTCATAATGCTAATAGTGAAAATATGCCTTAATTTGAAAGATCAGTCCATGTTAAGTTATAATGTAGTGTAATTATTGCCGTATACATCAGTTGATATAGGTAATACTTAACATACATATTTATCAAGTTCTAGATAAAAGTCATCGTAGTTTTGTTGTTAATAATGCAGTTTAATTAAACGAATGTTTTGAAGTAGCAAATAGGTGAAGAAGAACCAGGATTTTGAATTAGTTTAAGATGAAGGCCATTGAGTTAAACATCTCTGACGTCATGTGAAATAATGGGAAATTTTCTTGTGTGGAACTACACAACCTGTTTTCACTATCTTTAGGTTCTTGCTAGATCTAATGTTAACTTTTACTTTGAATTTGTTTGTTTTGCATTAGCTTTACCTTATGAGTTAACAAATTACTTACTCTTTTATAGATAATCCTCTATTATTGTCTATGAATATAAACCTGTGTTTTAGTGACAACTGAGCTATTTTGATTTGAGTGATGCTTTGATATTATTAATATATTCATGAAATATTTTCTCTAAATCCACAACAAATAACCGAGGATTCTTAGCTCAGGGGTAGGGCACTTTCCTAACATCCTGTAGGTGGTGGGTTCAAATGTAGCCAGCGGGCCTTATGTGAGGTTATACCTTGCACCTCACTATGCAATAGTAACTCGATAATAAGTCACTACTTTCATATTCCTTATAGTAATTCGATAATAAGTCAAACTGCTTTCATATTCCATAATAGTAACTCGATAATTAGTCAAACTGCTTTTATATCCCATAATAGTAACTCGATAATAAGTCACTACTTTCATTCCATAATAGTAACTCGATAATAAGTCAAACTGCTTTCGTATCCCTTAATAGTAACTCGATAATAAGTCAAAGTGCTTTCATATCCCATAATAGTAACTCGATAATAAGTCAAACTGCTTTCATATCCCATAATACTAACTCGATAATAATCGAACTGCTTTCATATCCCATAATTACTAAACTCGATAATAAGTAAGTGCTTTCATATCCCATAATAGTAACTCGATAATAAGTCAAACTGCTTTCATATCCCTAGGATAGGGATAGGGGAATACCGATAGGGCCCCTCAAGTAATATTAATTTCTATAATTTTAAACCTCGTTACAAGATATAAAAAACCTAACTGGGTTTAAAACATCCCCGGATTATTGTAAATATTGTTATTTTATCTTGTTACATAACGTAATGATCTAATCGACCTCATATTTAAAAAAAAAATCATAATTATGTTGAGCTATAAATTAAAGAAATGGAAACATTAACAGACAAATGCATGAATTCCATTTTTAGTTTCATACATTGAAGAGTTAATGAAATTTAGTTATTAATCAAGGATTGATAACTTAATTTCATAAGTGAGTTTATTTCTTAATCATATATACACTAAACATAATTTATAGCTATAATTTATGTCTTAAACAAAGCAGGAGTAACTCTTCATTTGATTAATAGATTATTATGAGATCAATATAATTAGATATTGGTTACTTTGTATTTACTGATAATTAATTACAAATCGTCTCATTACTAACGGATATTATAGGTCACGAAGAGTATTTCACAGTGAGAATATTAAGGATTATGAGTCAATTAGACATATAGTTTTTTCAGATTCTTTCGTAGGGAAATCTGATTGGTGGAATCAGACGTTTGCTTATTTGAAAATTTAATCAAGTTTTAAGGCGTAAAGTAATAAATTTTTTATTTAAATTCCTAATATCGTTCAAAATATTATTACCGAGTTACCATTAAGTGATATGAAATTAGTTAAACTATCGAGTTATTTTTATAATATTAAAGTAGTTTGACAAAATAATCGAGTAATAACTCCTATTGTTTATTGAAATAATATAGTTTAATTATCAAAGGAAAGCTTTTTGACTATAAAAGCAGATTGACTATTTATCGATTTAATACTTAAGGATATCAAAGAATTTTTACCAATTATCGAGTAACTATTAAGGGATATAAAAGCAGTTTGACTATTAATCGATTTAATACTAAGCGATATCAAAGAATTTTGACTAATTATCGAGTAACTATTAAGGAATATAAAAGCAGTTCGACTTATTATCGAGTTACTATTATGGGATATGAAAGCAGTTTGACTTATTATCGAGTTAACTATTATGGGATATGAAAGCAGTTTGACTTATTATCGAGTTAGTATTATGGGATATGAAAGTAGTTTAATGTAAAATATTAAACAGCTATATATACACAGGATATTTAAATATATTGACTATTATATGATATTAAACATATACACGATATTTAAACAGCGCAAATGTAAAATAATTAAAAATAACTAAATGTGTATATTATGTATAAATAGAAAAAATCGGGTATATAGTACCTCGGAACTTTTTCTCACCACTTCGGACGAGCTTCGCTCGTCCTTAGAATAAAAAAATCAACAAAAATACTCCAGCACGTCTTTGGAAGGTAAATACATTTGTTTTATTCTCAACTGTCGAACTGACCACGCTCGATGCGCTCAATTTTTATGACCCAATAAATACCGCAGATATATTTGCTGTATTGAAACGAAACTGTATTGCTTTCATCGCCGAGGTCGTTAAAGCATTAGTCCTTATTTTGACCTTTGACACTACGGAGGTCTGGTGTTCACATCCCAGGTTACGCACTTAGTTTATATTATATTATTATTCCATTAAAATATCGCAAACTCGAAAATATCTCATTTAAAACGTACCGTCTGAATTTGCTGATGATGAAGATGACGAAGAAGCGAAGTTAGTGGCTCCTGCGTACTCTCCTCCTTGCACTGAAAAATAAAGATAGTTTCAATTATTGATATTATTGCTATTGAAAAGTTGAGGATACACGTTTACCCAATTTAAACTCAATTGGATTATTTTAACAATTTTTTTAAGAAAAATGTATATATGTGATTCGATAAAAATGGAACTAGCTGATAATGAGATGAAACTTGGCATATTTGTCGGTCTTATTTGTCACTAAATGCGAGTTAAATTTCAAATCAATCATCAATTTATCCAGATTGATAAATTTTTGATATATTTGCAGAGTCATTGCTGTCGCAAATAGAACTCAAGTTTGATTTTTCGTACCAATATTCAACCCTCTAGCACAAACACATAATTATAAATACTCTGGGACCTACGATTGCAACAGACACACACACAAAAAAATAATAAAAAAATAATTGTTTATTTCCACCAAATAAATACAAATACAAATTACATAAATATTTTTTACAAATTTGATTATTTAAAAACATATTGTACAAATATATTTGTGTTTAATTATAATTGGCGAGGGCCTCAGTAGAGTTAAAACTCCTAGAGCGAGGGTCTAAAAAGGTACAAAATTTTGTGAAAACCACTCATTTGGTCCTAAAAACAACTAAAACGGATAATGCTGGGGGAATATCAGTTCAATAAATAGAAAATTCTACTACACGAGTTAAAATTTCGAGATATATACCATTGCACATTTGCATTACTAGATTAGAATCTGTAAGAAATGGGGCACGGAGTACCTCGAGTACCTGTAATTTTCCTCATTACATCGGATTCACTATATCCTCACAAATTTGGACTCGCTTCGCTCCTCCTTAGAATATAAAAATCACAAAATTTCCCTTGGAAGACATCTTCGGACTCACTTCACTTACTTATCAGAGAGTAAATAATTATTTTCAATTCCAGCGATCACCTATCCAGGCTTAACTTTTATGATCCAACAAAAGCCTTAGATTTATATGCTTGCCGTATTGAAACGAAACTTAGTGTATTTTTATTGCATGAAAAGATTTACTTTATGCGATAAATTATCCGTTTCAGGAGTTTTAAGGGCTCCTGAATAGTTTTCACAAAGTTGTCTGTCATTATGTGTGTGAGTATGTCTGTTATCACCGTAGCTCCTAGTGTATTTATGTTAGAGAGTTGAAACTTTGTACAAAAATCAATCTATAGGTGTAGTTATGATATCCGGAAAATATCTCCTCATTAACCTGCAATAATGACTCAGTAAAAATGTCGAAACATCATAAAACGCGAAAAAATCCGGTACAAGTGTATACCTTAACTTAAAGTACACTAACTTCGTTTCAATACAAGTATATCCATGGTTTTTGTTGGATAGTAAAAGTTAAGCAGCATTGAGGGTGCTGAGAATAAAACAGATTTATTTATTATCTAAGGACAAGCAAAGAGAGTCCGAAGTCGTGTTGCTTTGTAAATATAACGATTTTTATATTTTACGGACGAGCGAACCGAGTCCAAAGTAGAGAGGATGAGTGCAGCGAATCCGATGTAATGAGAAATGTTCCGAGGTACCTCGTATCCGATTTTTATATTTTTTTCAAAAATGTATACAAGTCATTAGATAAAAAATAATTAATGCTGATAAAAAGATGAAAGTTGGCACATTTGTTGGTCCCCCTTCATTGTGCTAAATTTCAAATTGAATTTTTGCTGTGTCATTATTACCGATAAATGAAACCATACAAAATATTTTTCGGATGCACAGCTAGGCCTAAAGAGTGATTTTTGTACCGAATTTCAACTCTCAATCATAAGTATACTTGGTAGTTACGATGATAACGGAGACACAAACATACACACATACATACACATACAGTCAGACAACTTTGTAAGAACCACTGAGGTCTTAAAATCCTCAGAAATAGATAATTCAAATGAGATCCCGGTTTCGGAATTTTAATTCAAACACAATACTTTCCTTCCATTTATCTACGGTAAATAAGGGTAAGTAATTATACAAAATCGGGTACAGGGTACCTCAGAACATTTGCTCATCCCATCGGATTCGCTACGCTCATCCTCTCTGCTTTAGGCTCGCTTCGCTCGTCTTCAGAATATACGATTCGCCAAATTTATACTGCAACATGACCTCAGATAGTATATGCATCCGTATCATTCTCAGCGATCCAGAACCACGCTCAAAGATGCTTAATTTACAGAACCACGCTCAATGATGCTTAATTTTATGATCCAACAAAAATCATGGATATACTTGTCATATTAAATGAAACTTAGTGTACTTATTTATTAAGTAAAGGTATATACTTGTACCAAATTTAAACTCAATTGAATCATTTCTGATTTATACAATTTTTTAAAAAACATACACGAATCTATGAATCTATCTATGGCTATGAATGTGGCATTCATAGCCACATGCATGCCAAATCTCAATCCGATCGCATCATTTTTTCACGTTTTATGTTTTTTCAAAATTTTTGTCACGGTTTGAGTGACAAAAATATTATTAGGGGTTAATGACGTCATAAAAAATTATTTTTCGAATAGCACAACTACAACAATAGATTGATTTTTGAACAAAGTTTTAACTCTCTAACATGAATAAACAAGGAGCTACGATGATAACAGACACCCACATACAGACAGACAACTTGTGAAAACCACTTAGGACGCCTTTTAAACTCCTAAAACGGATAATTCCGGTTTCACCCCGGTTGCGAATTTTTTTGCAAACACAATACTTTTCCTAAATACCTACGGTTTAAATAAGGAAAAGTAAAATGTTTTAAGATATGTATTTAAAGTTTTTAAAATGATTAAAATTTAAAGATGCAATCCATCATATATTTAAAGTTTCTTGATTTTAAAATGTAGAATGAATATTGCTGATTACAGTAATTATTTTTGTAAAACTATTAATAAAACGAAGTGAAAAATAATGTTTTAAAATATATTTTCGCCTGAAGGAGCCTTATGTACGGCTTATGTACATACGGGTGAAGTTTGAGATGTACCATGCAAGTTATTGAGGTTTTTTTTTTAGAAAAATAAGCGGGCCCCTCAGGGATCTTACGTCAATTAAGTTGCTCATACAAAACGGATAGGAGAATTAAAAACCGTCTTGATGAAGTGGTGTTAACGATCATCGAGATATTATTACTAGAGGGGCCCTATAGGTTGAATTTTGATACATCGAAAAAGTAACCTGACCACCTTTGATTATATATATAATCAAATAATCAGTACAAAATTACAATAACTTATATAGGAGAATGTTAAAAATACAAATCAAAACACAAACAATGTGCGGAAAGCCAAAATCAATTGTCTTATTATAACCTTAACTCACTCTTGAAGGAGGTTTCAATGAGGTTACATTGAGCCCCTGAGAGCCCCAAAAAAGATGTTTCAGGCATCTCAATGTATTGAGATAGGCCATCCCCCCTCTATTATGTACCTCTTTATTAACGATTACGAATTTTTCAAAATAATTGAATAATTATAAACTATATTTTAATATAGTTCAAATTAGGGGTACACTTATTTTTTACCCTGAACAAAATTATCCGCTTGATGTTATCATCTAGTTAGATGCAGTCTAATCACACACTATTTATTCCTTATCATTACTTGGTATAATCATTTTGTCTTTTCGGATAAAGTGCTATATTGCGCATTGATCAAATAATTTTTATTGAGTTATTAATTGTTAATGAGTCAATAAATTATTTTATAATAACTAAATATTGATTTTCGTTCCAAATTTTAACTCTCTAGCATGAAAACACTAGGAGCTACGAAGATATCAGACGCATTCACACATATATAGACAGACAACTTGGTGAAACTTACTCAAGAGGTCTTAGAAACACGTGAAACGGGTAAATTCTGGTTAAATCCCGTATTTAGGTTTTTAGTGCAGACATAATAATTTCCTCATTCACCTGCGGGAAATGGGGAAGGAAAAATAAGAAAGTAATTAAAGGAAATCGTATCGATCTGACAAGGCAACCTTTTTTGGTCTAATCAGTTGAATCGATCTAACGGATAATCTACCGGATGGACTGAAAGCAAAATCTATACGCGTAACTGCATATTTTCTTGCGTATTTGATATAATCATTTTGTCTTTTTCAGTTTATGTTTCGATAATAAACTGCGTAGGCTTTCGCGGTTATTGTCATGAAGATTTAGGTCTTCCGGTGGTGACCGCGTCAATGTAGATGAAGAATCCACAAATGTAGATGGGAACGAATGTAGATGGGATTCTTCATCTACATTGACGCGGTCACCACCGGAAGACCTAAATCTTTATGTTTCGATGTTGCATTTATATGTAATTTTAATGTGAACCAATTATTTAAGTCATAAAAGTATAAAATAAGTATTCCATGGCTGTATGGTCTTAAAAGACAAATGCCAAAAAAAAATTTAAACCAATAATTATAATTATACCCGTCGCGAATAAATGCTAAAAACTAAAACTACATTTGAAAAGATGTTTTCTTAATCACTGGATGGAAAATAGTTAAAAATTACCGAAAGCGTCATGATAGATAAGATATATTGAATTGTAATACATAGATTTTTTGTACAGTGCATAATAATGCACTATACTAAAAAAATCTAATTAATAAATCATAAATTAATAAATTATGATTTTGGACGAAGTGTGAAGAATAGTGTCAAGTTTGTTGATTATATTGTCAGTTGTGTATGGCATCATCAATGTCAAAGCGTTTATAGGCTTACTCCAAATGGCCCAGGAATTAAATTTATGCTCATAAAGGGAAAATGGGCTTCAAAAATACTGCTAGTCAAGGAAAAAAATCGGAAAGGACCTCGGACCATAATGGATCTAACACATAATTGCAATTATACATAATAATAAACCTAATTATATAATGTAGATCTTATCCAAATATAAGTTAGAGATCCACCAAAAGCTTCTTATCACTATCTTGTCAAAACAATATCTTGTTACTATCGAGATGGTTAGTGATATGAACATCGCAGTCAGGGGAGAGATGGATGTAGGAGTGAGAGGATATGCACATCAAGTCAGGGATATGTTCAGTTCATTGAGACAGAGATATGAATAGCATGAATATACACAACTAACATTCCCCTCATCTGTTATCAGTGATTCTTCATCAACTTAAAAGATGAATTCTATACTTATGCCATCTTTTATTTATATGCTTTTATATACTCCGCAGTGCCGAGTATATATTTCCAGTAGATTATTGAAAAACAATAAACAGTATTGAGCTATTTGAAAGCTGCGAATTGAAAACATTTGCTTTTTATATTAGATGTTTATCTGAAACGTAATAACTGACTGCGATTCCACAGTTTTTATATTCGAGAGATAATTCAGCATTTAAGTATAAACTGTTCAGTTAATTAAGAAAAAAATGGGTAAAAAACACTTCTATTTAGCATATGGTGAATGTTTTAAGAAATGATCAGTCTAATGTGACCGTTTTTGTATTAAATGTTAGTGCATATGTTAGCCCTTATGCTGATGCTGAGTAAAAGGCTCTTTGCATTGAATAGTTTAGTAGAAAGGCAGATTATTATGCTCCGTTAGTTGATTAATAGCTTCCCTGATGTTATAAATTAATAAATAATAGCATTTATAAACTTCAATTACATATTTACAAATAAATGAGTGGCCTATCTTTTTAAAAGTGCACGAAATGCTGTAAATGAAAGACAAATGAAAATTTAACATGCTGTGAAAACACAAAAATTGTAAAGAAAAAATCAAAAGAAAATGCTCATACATCATTCAATTCATTTTTTTATGATATAATTCTAGGACATGACTTAAACGTTTTTATAATATTTATGAAAAATATATATATTATATATATATATATATATTATATATATATATATATATATATATATATACATATATATATATATTATATATATATAATTATATATATATATATATATATATATATATATATATATATATATATATATATATATATATACTGGTATTTGAACTATAACTTATAGTTGTTCTAGGCTTTTAATATCTTTCTAAATAGACATAATGAGACTAATACAAGATGATTGGGCTTAAAACACATAACATTTTTGCCCATTGTTTTTGAAAATTATTAAAAACCGACATTTTATATTTATAGACATATATTGTAAGAGCCTAGAACTATTGGACGAAATAGAGATTCAAGTAATTAAAAAAGTTAATTACCATATTTGTTATGAACAACAAGTATAAATACGAATAAGGAAGACAAACATCGTCCTGATATAGTATACATGATGCGAACTATAAGATACTGAGCTATGGATGTACTGGGAAACACTTATACTCGTCTTGGGAGTTTTCTCAAGGATAACTTTACTCAAAGTTCTTTTTACTTTTGACCACTAGATAGCACAAGTTGTATGGATTTAAAGAATTAACGTGTTCATATTTGAGCTTTTGGTGTATACTTCAGAACTTAAACATCATCTAGAATATGTAAAAACTTTAGATTATTCATTGTTGAGATGAGAAGGTCAAACAGAACTTCTCTCAACAACAACAGGCAGGGTTCAAACAGACCTTCTCTCAACAACAACAACCAGGGCTCAAACAGAACTTTTTAATTTAATTGTAACAAAATAAAAATTATAACAAGTAGGTCCACAAGCCGGGCTAATTTTCCTTTGAAATACATTCTTTCTTTTGCATTAATCCAATTTTTCCTAAAATTTTCGGTATTTGCTTAGTTAACAGCAGTAGCATCACAATTTGTTATTTAATTTTTTCTAATTCTTGAAAGAAAATGTGCATATTTATCCTATATTATCATCCTAGCAAGTAATGCTGTGCTGTATAGTGTCTAACCTCACTATACGGCGCAGTATTCTTTACACTTACTTAAAGCTCGGTTTATGGTGAGTTTCCTTGAAAAATGTTGCTCAATTTATTAAACAAATACTTAAAACTTGGAAAAATTGGATTAATGCAAAAGAAAGCGCGCATTTCAAAAAAAAAAATCGCACGGCTCTTAAACCGTAACATAATTTTTCTAAACCGAACATAAATTTAAATAAATCTCCTTAAAAGTTAATCACTTCCGTCTGGACTCAAACCTAACCACTAGGGTGGGCACCCTAAGGTAATCACTATAGCTCTACTACATTACGTCCTAAATTCTAAAAACGTAATGACAAAGTAATAAATTTGTTTTGAAAACACAAGAAGTTTTTCTGGTAATTTTACCTGGTTATTTAGGGTTTGTTCGGTTGCATAAAAACTAGTTTTATTAGATTGTTAGTCGAGATATACTAAACGCTGCATTTAATTTTTTTTTTCGCTGAACTACTTTTAGTTTTTTTTGTTTTCTTGACATTTTGGTTAACTTAGAGTAGTCTTATCTACTTCCGATATTATTCGAATAAGTAGCGCCTTAAGTTAACTTAAATACAAAATTTTTCCGGCAAAAAGTTTATCGTGTTTTAAAAAATGTTGCTGACTCAACAAATCAGGTTATTGACGTGATAAATACCATGTGATAAAATTTCAAATAGGGTTCGTTTTCTCGAACTAAGGTTGGTTTTGAACCAAGTTTAATTAACACAAACACACACACACACACAACACCACACACCACACACACACACACACCACACACACACACACACACACACACACACACATATATATATATATATATATATATATATATATATATATATATATATATATTATATATATATTATTATAAAATTCTATATTCTACTAAATAGAAATACTATGTACTACCAACTGGTTCTATTATGTACTACAAATTAGTCTTACTATAAACTACTAACTATCCTACTATGTACTACTAACTAGTCCTACTGCGTTTCTTATAGTCCTACTACGTTTACTACTAGTCCTACTACTTTTACTTACTAGTCTTACTGCGTTTTACTTACTAGTCCTACTACGTTGTAATTACTAGTCCTTCTATGTTTTACTTACTAGTCCTACTACGTTTTGCTTACTAGTCCTACTGCGTTTTACTTACTAGTCCTACTACGTTTTACTTACTAGTCCTACTGCGTTTTACTAACTAGTCCTACTACGTTATACTTACTAGTCCTACTATGTACTACTTACTAGTCCTACTACGTTATACTTACTAGTCCTACTATGTACTACTAACTAGTCCTACTACGTTTTACTTACTAGTCCAACTGCGTTTTACTTACTAGTCCTACTACGTTATACTTACTAGTCCTACTACTAGTCCTACCTATGTACTACTAACTAGTCCTACTATGTACTACTAACTAGTTCTACTATTTACTACTAACTAGTAAGTTACTTTTTGAGTACATTCAAGGTACTGCGGTGTAATAGTCTGGAGGATTCAGAGCTATAGTAATAACTGCCCCTAAATCTTTAGTTGTTTAACAAATATTATATATTTACAAGCTATGGTATATCTACCATGTCTGTAATGTTAAGAGGCATTTGAGGTTCTAGTCTTCCGTTTAGGACCTTTAAAGGCCCAAGTATAAACAATAGGGGCCTTTTTTATTCTCAATAAAAAAATTGAGAATATTTTTAAGTACTTTAAAACAATTTGTCTCTAGTAGCTTTTTAGGCCCTACCTTAGAGTATTAGGCCCTTTTGACCCTTGTGTTATGAATATATCAAATATTAAATATGTTAATAGTTGACACAATAGGAAATGTAACAAGCAAAAGCAATGCTACGTCTGGAAACTGTTCCATCATTTGACAATCGTCATCATTGATGGCTCGACATAATGTTATGTCCCACTCTGTTTCGTTACGTCCAACTCATTATGGCGGCGACAGAGTTCAGGCTCTGTCGGCATTGCTTTTTGCTTGTTACATTTCCTAGGTGTCTTTCGCAAATTATAATGTGTCAAATATTATATATGCCAATAAAAGTGTAAAAATCTCTTAACTCTTAAAAGTTATAGAGATAGATGGATATAGACAAATAAAAACTATGCAGTAATAATTACCCAAAGTATACATTAATAATAGCTTTCTTCTGTAGGAAGATTTTGATGACCTATATATTTCCCTTTCAAAATATCGTTAAAATGAGATATTAATGAGATGTTTACAGATGAGCTAAGTGTAGTATATAAACAGAATTGTTTTGATTTCTGTTTTATCGTCTAGTGACCTTCATCATGAGGAATCTACTGGTTCTTCTCCTTGCTGCGGCAGCTTCTGGTAAATTTTCCTTAAACATTTTAAATTTGTATCAATAGAATATGTCGTAAATTCTTTTCCAGTATTAGATTCCGTAGTTTATACATGATTACTGAACTTCGAATAAACAAACTAGAGCTTCTAAACGGAATTCTACCAATACTTTGAAAGTTGTCTAGAATAGAATCATACGTGATGGCATTATCATTAGATACCATACAATAGATTGATCTCTTTGTATATGGGGTCTATCTACGATCAGTCTGTACATTAGGTTAACAAAGATGTGGAATAAAGGAAACCATTACTGTCCGTAAAAAATGTAGACTTTCGAGTTTAAACCGTTATAAATTTTAAACGGAAAGTCCGGTTTTACATGTTGTAAGTTAGCATTGAATTAAGTTTGGACATAAGTTGTTATTTTTCTTACTTGAATAAATAAATGCTTAATATCTCTTTGATCGTATAACGATTAATAAAGGAAATCATAGTCCAGGGTACTATAGCTTAAAGTTATTCATTACTTCAAAAAGTATTACAGTCGACTACGTTCGAAGAGTACCGCAATTCTCTTCGAACGTAGTTTGCGGTAGACTACGTTCAAAAAGTATCACAGTAAACTACGTTCGAAAAGTATTGCAGTAGACTACGTTCGAGAAGTTTTACAGTAGACTACATTAAAAAGTATTACAGTAGACTACGTTCGAAAAGTATCACAGTAGACAACGTTCGAAAAGAATTGCGGTAGACTACGTTCGAAAAGAATTGCGCTAGAGTACGTTCGAAAAGAATTACGGTAGACTACGTTCAAAAGTATTATAGTAGACTACGTTCAAAGAAGCATTAAAAATACCTGGGATCTCACTTGGCAGCCTAATTGGTCAACTGGACCGGAAGCCGACAGATATTTTTATGAATGCTTGTTTCTTGTCTCAGCAATCCATTTCTTGCTCAAGTCTTAGCCTCATACTTTACACATTGAACAAAAAGAATACTTAGTCAATTTTCTTGAGATGGTATTTTTAAGGAAATGCGCTAAACGTTTTACAATCATCATAAACTAGAGGCTAATACAAGTGATCCTTAAAAACCTGAGTGGAACTAATTTTGAAAAGATAAGAATAATTTTATAAAAACATATAATCGATAGGACAAACATGCTTATCATATATATTAGGGCAGTTTCTTTTGTTGTAAACAAATCTTAGAGCCAGAATCATATTACAATTTAAAATGGCGTACGCCGTGCCATTTTGTTTATCCCAAAATACTATTAGTTCTTGTTATCGCAAAACTTATCTTCTCAAGTAAGTTTCGTCAAACAAAGTTTAACCTGTACAATGGTAGCAAATTGGCAGAAAACCATTTCTGATCTTTGGGTTCTGCGAGTAGTGAAACGTAAACATTTGATGAAAAATGTCACTTTCCAATAGGACTAGGCTTTGTAACGAATTGCTATTATATAAAAATATTTGTTCCCCAATCTGTATATATATATATATATATATATATATATATATATATATATATATATATATATATATATATATATATATATATATATATATATATATATATATATATATTACTTTTCCTCATTTATACAGTAGGTAAATGGGAAAAGTATTGTGTTTTCAAAAAATCTGAAACCGGGATGTCACCGGAATTATCCGTTTTAGGTGTTGAATTAAAACTTTGTACAAAAGTTAGTCCACTGCTGTAGTTGTGCTATTCGGAAAATATTTTTTTATGACGTAAAAAATTTCAAAATATCTTAAAACGCGGAAAAATCATACGAGATTTTGCACGCATGTAGTTATGTGCAAGGCTAACATATGTGCTAAGATTTATCTTATTATCAGCATTAGTTCAATTCTTATCAAATGATTTGTGTACGTTTTTTAAATAATTGTAAAAAACTGGGAAATAATCCAATTAAGTTGAAATTCAGTACAAATGTAAACCATTGCATAATTTATAAGTACACTAAGTGTCGTATCAATACGACAAGTATATCTATAACTTTTGTTGGATCATAAAAATTAAGAAGCTTTGAGCGTGGTCAGTGCTGTATAAATGACCGCTAAAAATGAAACGAATGAAGCGAAGCTAGTCCGAAGACGTGTTGCAGTATAAATTTGGCGAATTGTTTATTCAGAGGACAAGCGAAACGCATCCGAAGTATGGGTGACTGCTGGGAATGAAACAAATGTATTTACTATCGAGTGAAGCGAGTCCGAAGATCTATTTCGCAGTATACATTTGACGAATTGAATTATCTGAGGACGAGCGTAGCGAATCCGATGTGATTTTGAAAAGTTCTGAGGTACCCCGTAACCGATTTTTGCTTATGGCACACGATAACTCTCGGATTATTCATAATTTTAGGCTAGGGATATACATAATTTTTCACTGATTTTTATTGTCACGTATATTTGTAGCTGTGCTTTTCAAAGTATTTTACAGCAACTTAAGCAAGTGCAGGAATAATTTTTTATCAGTATCCGTAGAATCCTAATTGTATGAATAATAATTAGTTTCTATAAGACAATTACTAATGAAATCACGTTTATATTCGTCATGCAAACCGCAATATAATGGTCATGAATAATAGAAATAAATCAGACATTACATTTTGTACAATACTGAAATAAAATTATCTTCTCAAGAAACAAGCTGAGTATATTTATTTTCCTATAACTTTATGTTATTTAAACTGTAATAAAAAATTATGTTCAAAAAATTCCTCGGCAACTAAAAGATATTCCGTTACCCTTTTGCTTTCTCAGACCGATTTCAGATAATGAAGTTGAATTTTATCCCTGTTATCGTTGATAGTCGATTTTTAATGTCGATAGTCCATAAACAGGATAATAAAAAATTAATTATTGTGGCGACGTTTCGGCCAAGCTGGCCATAATCACGCCTTAAAAAAAAAACTCAAAACCCACCCTGTTGCAAATATGGGGTTTTATCAAAAAATAATTAAAGATTAAATAAGGCATACTAAGAAAATTGGCTAACAAGAAATAAAAAAACTTATCAGGTTTTTTAAGTTATTAAGTTATTATATTGGTTGCTTACGATCTTTCTTCATTTGTAGATATTTATAACACATTTATAAAATAATGTTTTGTTATTAGGGTGGTATCCCTACTTAAAACCAACAGTAAACCGACTTCGTGTTATCAGTGAAATTACATTTGTGTTTACGGTCCTATGCTCATTTTATATTAGTATTATTCTAATGGTAGAAGCGTTAGTATTTATACTAACCTTGTATTTATGACACCATGGAGGTCTTGGGTTAACACTACAGGTAACGCTCTCGGTTTATATAAGATTACTGTTCAAATAAATTATCGCCAACTTTAGAATTCACTTAATGCGTAACGGTTGCCACTATCACTTGTATTCGTTCCCGCAGGGGTTATCCCAGAATAGCAGCTAGGGTCAAGACAGGCATTATTATAAACTATGTTCATGTTTCAACAAAGTTTAAGTATCATTGTATTGATCTATTTATAATCTTAATCATTAATTATATTTTTTTAAGTATCACCTTTGATAAATTTAAATTATGTTATGGTCGAAACTTTCTTGGATTATCTACTCTATTTTAAATCCAGTTTTACCGTATTAGCTCGGAGGTGTTTTACATTTAGCAAGTTTTAAATTTATGCAGACTGGATATATATTGTTGCAGGAGCGGTATTCTTCCCGAAGACGGAATGGGGCGAGATCGAGAGTCTTGTACCGACTCCTTACTTCAAAACGATCATAAAGGCCGACGATCTCTACAACGATCCTTCCTTCCTTCGCAAAGTCGTGGTCATCGCCCTCAAGAATATTAAACTCTTTGTGCAATCTTTATACGCCAGACAAAATTATCTTGATAGATATGTCGCTTGCTCTTGCCCTGCTGGTAACGTAAGGACAGAAATCATACCATTCTTGTGGGGTTACAAAATTAACGAAGAGAGTCCTATAGCAGTGCTGGTCAAGACACAAAAAGAAGGGTTAGAATTCTCTAGAAAGATGTCCGAAATTGTTAAGATTGTCGGAGTAGAATGCCCCCTTGCTCATCAATGTTTAGAAAAGAACAATGTTAAATTCATGGACATCTTAACTGGACGAGAAGACAGCTATATCTTAGAAACGTTATGGCAGCAATATCTTCCTCAGTTTTACCCAAAAGTGTTTCAACCCCTCTACGCTTATGACATCCTTCTTCCATTCCAGAAAGTATTTTCAGAATTCCTCACTATTTTCTCTAGTCCTACTTCTTACCCTGCTCAACCTTCTTTCGGATTCAACTCTGGTTATGAAAAACCTTTTAACTTTGGTTACGATGCTTATTTTAACAATCCAAGTTCATTTAATACTTATCCCAATTTAGGATCAGATAAATTTAATAAATTCTCATCATTTAATAATCCCTATAATTTTGGGTCGGACTATAGCTTTGGTGTTTCGCCTTTGGGCACCAGCTATGACTTCTTCGGTCCTAACAAGTTTGGAACTAATCAAGGCTTCACTGGTGGATTTGGTGGTGCAAATACATTTCCTAGTGTAAATGGGTTTCCAAATGCAAATTTATATCCTGGAGTAAACAGTTTTCCTGGTGTCAACGGCTTTGGCGGGTCTTCTGGATTCACAGGAGGATTCGGTGGAACAAACGGTTTCACCGGAAGCTTTGGTAGTTTCCCTAACGGAATCAGCACTTATGGATTTGGTCCAGATGCTAAACACGATGACGGGACATTCAACATCGGCAAATTATCTGGAAATTACCATACAATATCTTATGGGGGTCCTGGCAAACCTTCCGGATCTGTTGTTGCTACCCAATTCGGAGGACCAAACACATCTGGAGGATTCGTTTCTCAAGTTTCATCAAGTGATCTAGGAAGTGGCGCAGTAAGCAGTTCTAGCTCTACTGCTTCCTTCTCCAGCAGTGCTACAAACTTAGCTGATTTAGTTTCTCCCGGTAGTCTCACATTTGAGAAGAAAGATCAGTTCCCTCTTCATCCTTTATTTAAAAGATCCGTATGAATATCAATGTGAATGCGCCAAACCAAATGTATTTTACAACACTTGACTGATTAAATTAGTTTAGAATTAGACTGTTAATAAATATATTTTAATTAATTTTATTTATATAAAGAACAATTGTTGGTTTATTTGTTTGTTTTATTTATAACCATAATGTATGAAAAGATAAAAAAAATCGGGTTCGGGGTACCTCGATACTTTTCCTTACAACATCGGATTCGCTACGCTTATTCTCCCTACTTCGGACTCGCTTCGTTCGTCCTCAAAATATACAACCCCCAAATTTATACTGTAACATGTCTTCTGACTCGTTCTGCTCGTCCTCAGATAATAAATACATCCGTATCTTTCTCAGCGTTCACCCTTACAGCACTGATCACGCTCAATGCTGCTTAACTTTTATGATCCAACAAATATCATGAATATACCAAGCCGGAGTATGCCCAAGCTGGAGCTTGGCTCTAGCTTCGGCTTAGTCCTTACTTCTTGTATTAAAACAAAACTTAGTGTCCTCATTTAATACGTAAAGGTTCCCCTCGTACTAAATTTCAACTTAATTGGGAGGCTTTTAAAACGCCTGAAACGGATAATTCTGGTTTCATCCAGGTTTCGGATTTTTTAACAAACACAATAATTTTCCTATATACCTGCGGTATAAATGTGGAAAATTAATAACCTTTTATCTTAAAGCGTATTTTTTAATATGATGATAGCATGTACTGCTAAAATTCAGGTTCACGGTATTAGTGACATTTAAACGTTTCGAATTTGGTTTGAGCAAGGGACCGGGGCCGATGCCTGCTTTGACTTAGTGAGATAAACATTGGTAAGATAGTCATTTTCTCGTCAATATCAGAAAGACGGACAGCTTTATTAGTGAGAGGGTAATCAATATATATGAATAACGAATAATTAATGAATAATAAAAATGAATAATTGCTTAGCATTCATTACAATTTCAAGTTAATTATTATATAATGTACTTCAACAGCAGTGATTGCAATTTGTTGAGTGACTAATGATAAGCATATTTTTGGGTTTTGGGAGTCAGACGTGTCTAGAGGTGTAAGGGAAAAATTTGAAGGAGTTTTTATACCTCCAAAGAAATTTGGAAGGGCGACAATTGATAATTATCAAAGAAAATTGTTAGTCTTGAGGGTAATGTTCATAGGCACATCTGTTTTAACAGGAGCTTGGCTCTAGCTTCGGCTTAGTCCTTATCCAAAATACATCAGAGAGCTTGTTAATTAATTAAACAGGCAGTTTGTATCTTTCAAATAATTGCGCTTGGTCATTTTCTGGACTCTGGAAGAAGAAGTACGTATATAAAAACATGAATAAACCATATTATAGGAGCAATGAATAGATTAAGTGCAAGAAACAACTGGTAATAATGTCACATTCACCAGTTCTTGATACAATTATGCCGTTATATCATGAAGGCTTTGGATATATAGCCACGCCTTATTGTGTTCTACAAAGCCTACTAATCTTTGTATGCTGTATCAAAATCAATATGAACTAATGATCAAGAACCTACAAAAACAATGGAACACGATTTTTCGGTTACATAGTCTGATGGTATAACAAATTGAAAGGAGTTCAAGTTCAAGGTTGCCAACAAAATGAAATGATTCTTTAAAGCAATTATGCCATTAGTATCTCATCTAAAACACAACACTGATCTAACAAATGATAACCAACCTTGTAACAACGAAAGCAGTTTGTTTAGATTTTAGACTGAACACTTTGCAATTGATTAATAATTAATAACTATATGGTCTAGAACTAAAAAGAAAAGATCAGAGGTTATAATATCTGAATCTTTAATACTAACATTTTTGCCTTTAAGGAGGGAGGGGGGCTGGATACATCTTAAAGTAATTTTCTAATAATATCACAATATATAGATGGAGCATAACTTATCACTTAAAGTCTGTCTTTATGTCAGAAAATCCTGTCTTTTATGTAAAAACCCCTGATTTAGCAAATTTTCAAAAAATAAAATGAGCTTATGAGGTAGGGGTCACGAAGATGGAGAGTGAGAGGAGGTGGAATTTTTGTTTTTGGAAGGGGGGGGACTCACTGATCAAGAATATATATATTGTTGAGGTTTATATATATATATATGTACGAGATTTTTGTGTCCTAGACCTTTCTATGGGACACGATAACTTTCGAACGCTTTCTCGGAACAAAATGAAACTTGCTACAAAAATCAACCTTGCTAATGTCCTGAACCCTACTGTTTATGAAATATGTGTGACGTCATTACCCCACAAACATTTCAAAAAATCACAAATCATCTTGTAATGTTTAGATTAGACTGAAGGTTTTATTTATATACTGCTATGTATGGTTCACAAAAATATACGAAGTTCCATTTTATTATCAGTATTAGTTCTGGTTTTATTGATTGACATATACATGTCAAACAAAACAATATGTCATTAATTGACATAATGTGAACAAATCAAGTTTTTTACTAATACATTTGACAATTAACTTATATAAACCAGAACTGATAAAGTAATACAACCATGTGGCCGCGAAGCGACTCCCAGCGCCGACGCCGCGAAGCGCCGTGGCCGGAGAGCGTGAAACAGGCTAAAGGCCTCTTGTTTTAGCTTTAACAGCCTGTGTTTCATGTATAAAGCCTGTCTTTGGTCATAAAAAAGTTTGTGTTCCCTAAAGTAGCATACTAACAAAATGGAACCCATAAAAAATTAGGCAAAACTTTTGGTTGTTTGACTAAAAAGTTAAACTAGTAATGCATCCGAAACTCACGTTAAGAGAATACAACAAATAAAATGAATTAATAATAATAATAATAATATATATATATATAATATATATATATATATATATATATAATATATATATATATATATTATATATATATATATATATATATATATATTATATTTATAATTTATTAATTAAATAATGATATCGCTCGTTAAAATGATGTAGATATATGTGCTATACGGATCGCATGGCTCATTTTTTTTTTGTTTTCATAACTTCATTTTACAAAAGGCTATTGTATAAATTATTCCGCGTTCCACCGGAAACGCGGGAAAAAGATAGTTTAAGTTGATTGATATATTAAGACAGTATATATAAAATAATACATGTATATATAAATATATATATATATATATATATATATATAATGCCCGTTTTAGGGCCTTTCGGCCCATCAGGGTATTCACCCTGCGGAAACAAACCCAACCACAGGTTGGTTGCGAAATTTTTTTTAATACAAATACTGTTCATAAAATCTTAGAGCATAGTCCAGGCTGCGAACCCTAGACCTCGGTACCGAAATCGAGTGCCTATACGATGACGGCCACGGAGGCAGATATATATATATATATATAATATATATATATATATATATATATATATATATATATATATATTAATTATATTATATATATATATATATATAATATATATATATATATATATATATATATAATATATATATATATTATATATATATATATATATATAAAACACCTAGAGTTGATAATTTAGAGGAAATCTCTGTGTTCATTTTGTGCTAACTCAATACTTTTCCTAAATAACTTCGGTATAAATGAGGAAAAGTCAATATTGCTAACAAACAATAATAAACAATTAGATTTATTGTTAGTTATTATTGTTGTTATTTATTGTTAAATAGGTTTAGAAAAATGTACTTGCGAAATAATTCAAAAATAACCACACAGTGAGAGGTTGTGACATTAGTTAGATATAAAGCTAACATCATCGATAAATTTATCAGTTAAAAAATACTATACCCTCGTGTCAATTATTATAAATGATAATCTAATTAATTAATAAAATATTTTTAGAAAAATTTAATTAGCAGACAATAAATATATGATCTATTTTTCTTAATTATTTTTAAGAAATGTATCTAATATTTCATTAAAATCTCAACAGTATTGTTAATTGTGCACGTCATCTTAAAATAATTTAAAATAATCAAAAGATAAAAAATATTAATTATTTAATTTGTATAAATAATATTCTCATGAGCTATTAGTATATTTTAATCTGTATCGAATTAAACTGGTTTTTACAAATCGGAATTAATCGGGGAAATTTAATATTTAAATTTCTCTGATTTACGGTTCAGTTTCGTCGAAGGGCGTTTTTATATTTGATTTTTCAGAAGAGATATAAATAATATTTCTTGTAAATTTAAAGTTTGTATTTTGTAGTTGGGTTATTTATAAACAATATATTTCTTTTGTGAAGCTGTATTATATACGATGCAATTATCCAGCGAGTATTAAAGATTATATATATTTTTTTTTTTTCATTAAGGTATAAACCGGACCGGAATCTTGGGGTTTTTTCATAGCTGTTGTTAGTTGTCTATATTTTTAATATAAAATCCCCACTTCTTTCCGGATAATACTCTTCTCGAGAATCCCCCGTAGAGAGAGATAGGAAGAAAAAGAAGATAGAAAATCTTGTAATCTGATTGGTTCAAGTTCGATCATACAACTTATATAGAAGTGGCTCTTTAGAAAAAGTTTGCAGTGTTTTCGCACCAAGTATTGGAACATGGGGTGGACAGTGTCAGTCCTGTTTGCTGCTCTTTTGGCATCAGCATATGCTAAAGATCCAGGTATTTAACAAATTTTATTTTATTTAAGGAATGCCTTCATTTCTTGTAATTTTTAAATTTAAAAAAGGAGACTAATTATTGAACAAAACTTCCCTACCTTTATGCTAAAAAATCGGGAATGGGGTACCTCGGAACTTTTCCTCATTACATCGGATTCGCTACGCTCATCCTCCATGCTTCGGACTCGCTTCGCTTGTCTCAGAAATACAGTTCGCCAAATTTATACTGCAATATGCCTTTGGACTCGCTTCGCTCATCTTCAGATAGTAAATACATTCGTTTCATTCCCAGTGGTCATTTATCCAAGCACTGACCACGCTCGATACAGCGTAACTAATATGATCCACCAAAAATCATGGATTGACTTATTGCATTATATCGAAACTTAGTACACTTATTTACTACGTCAAGGGGTACACTTGTACCAAATTTCAACTCAATTAGATTATTTTCCGATTTTTACAATTTTGCAAAAACATATTCAAATCATTCGATAAAAATTGAACTAATGCTGATTGAATTTCACACTTATGTTAATCTACATGCGTGCCAAATTTCAATCAGATCGCATTTTTTTCGAGTTTTATTATTTTTAGAAATTTATGCAAAGTCATTATTGCAGGTAATACGTCATAAAAAAAAAATTATTTTCCAAACAGCACAACAACAGTGGTAAATTGATTTTTGAACAAAATTTAAACTCTCTAGCGTATATACACTGCGCGTTATGATGATAACACGACACACACATACAGACAGACAACTTTGCTAAAACCACTCAGGAGGCCTTAAAAACACCTGAAACGGATAATTCCGGTGTCATCTTTATGCAAACACAATATTTTTCCTATATACCAAAAAGTAATATGTAGCCAAAACGTCTTAAATCGTGTTTCCAACGATTAGAATCTCTGTAATTAATATTTGGAAACCTTTTTTTTTGGCTATTTTGCTAACAACAGCAAATAAATGTTTATGTTTGCCAATAAAAAGTTGATTGAAAATTTCTACATTCATAGACTTATCAAAAACATTCTCATATTTGCTAACCTTAAGCATTAAAGTTGATAAAATGTCATGATGTGTAATGATGTCATCTTGAGGACGAGCGAAGCGAGTCTGAAGTTGTGAGGAAATGTACCGATGTACCTCCTACAATTTTGTTTCCAATGTAATGCATCACCCTCATTGTGGATTGAAGCGAAGCAAAATGTTTACCTATAAAAAAATAATTTAAACAGTAAAGTAGGGTTAAGTCTCACTAGCTTTACTTTCATATCCACCTAGAATACTAAAGTGTTTTGTGTTTACATAAATTAATTGTTCATGAGCTTAGAATACTAAAGTGTGTTTTGTTCACATAAATTAATTGTACATGAGCTTAGAATATTAAAGTGTGTTTTGTTTACATAAATTAATTGTACATGAGCTTAGAATACTAAAGTGTGTTTGGTTTACATAAATTAATTGTGCATGAGCTTAGAATACTAAAGTGTGTTTTGTTTACATAAATTAATTTTACAAGAGCTTAGATAAACTTTGTTTTCGATATCTTTTATTGCATATTGCAACACAATAATTTCACTCAATAATTTTTTCCCCTCTTATATACCCCGCAAGTATAAAGGAAAAGTAAAAATCCGGAACCAGGATGTCACTGGAATTATCCCATTGAGGTGTTTTTAAGACCTTCTGAGTGGTTTTCACAAAGTTGTCTGTCTGTATGTGTGTGTGTGTATGTATGTGTGTGTGATCTCTATACGTATAGTTATGCTATTCGGAAAATATTGTTTATGACGACATTAACCCACACTAATAACGCAGCAAAAAAAATCGAAAATTTATAAAACGCGGAAACAATTGATATTTAGATATTTGATTTAGATTATTTATCAATATGAGATTTAGCAAGCATGTAGCCATGTAAAAGACTAACATATGTGCCTAGTTTTATCTCATTGTCAGCATTAGTTCAATTTTTATCAAATGACTTGTGTACGGTTTTTTACAAATTTTAAAAAATCGAGAAACAATCCAATTTAGTTAGTATGTATACCTTTACGTAATTAATAAGTATTCTAAATTCGTTATAATACAACAAAATATAATTTAATACCATGATTTTTGTTGTATCATAAAAGTTAAGGAGTATTGAGCGTGGTCAGTGCTGTATGGGTGACCACTTAGAATTAAACGGATGTATTTATGAGCGAAGCGAGTCCGATGACGTGTTGCAGTATAAATTTGGCGAATTGTATATTCTGAGGACGAACGAAGCAAGTCCGAAGCAGGTAGGGTAAGCGTAGCGAATCCGATGAGATAAGGAAAAGTTCCGAGGTACCCCGTACCCGATTTTTTAGCAATTTTTCAATTGAAAATAAACCTAATGAGGTAGGTTGCGTAGAAGAATTGGGAGGGGATCGACTTCATTTTTTCCCTATTTAAATCAAGTATCAGTGAGTATTTATGATTTGGTGTCTGACATTTTGAGATCGTCTAATCCCGCAATATCGCAATGCTTTGCTGTTAGGCTTGTTATTTACCCATGTAATTATTTTATAGTACTACCACAGCTTACTATAGCAGACCTATAGTAATATCATAGCTATAGCTATACTGTAGTAGAACAATAGTACTTATATGTATGTATTATGTACAATATGTATTTTATATGAGACACTAATATAAAAATATATGTCATGTAAGGCTATGAGTCTCGGGTGACTATGAGACTATATTCATGACTATGTCATAAATATGGCTATGAGCCATATTCCTTCACTTGTGATGGCTATCAGTGTAGACAACTCACTTGTGCTTCTTATCATATATACCTATCATGTACTCTTGTGCTTCTTATCATATACATGACTATCAGTGTAGACAACTCTTTATACTTGTGCTTCTTATCATATACATGACTATCAGTGTAGAACTCTCTAAACTTGTGCTTCTTATCTATACATGACTATCAGTGTAGACAACTCTCTTCTTTTCATATAAATCGCTTTGAGAGTATTACTTGACTTTCAGTCTAGACAACTCTTTTAACTAGTAGAGCTCTTTGTGAGTATTACTTTACGGTCAGTTTAGACAGACTCGTTGTAATAATTGTAGAATGCCCTCTATTATATGAAAGTTTACCAAGTGTACACTCGTCTGCATTGCCAACCTATGAATGTAAATAAAGTTAGATCAAACTACCACCCAAGGGCTGTATTCTCGGGGAGGGGGGGGGTATACATGATTAATTTATGTATTGCTATCACACACTCCCAGGCCTGAAGTTGCCATGGCGCCCCTTTCATTAGCGAATTTATCCAAAGGAAATACTAAAAAAGTGGGGTAAAAAGAACCAGTAATGGCTTGGTTATGTAGGTCTTACATGGCCTGTCTTTTCCTTTTCTCATACGACATCCATACATGTATTGCAATGTTACAGATGTTCAAGAAATAGATGGATTTAACATCAATGCAAACCCTGTTGATAAGAGACCAGGACTGGTATTATTGGAAATATTGGGTCAGAAATCCAGAGGAATCAATCCAACAGATCTTGACAGACCTGGACAATACGCAATAGTCTTCTTACCTCCCAATACTTTCAAATCAGATCAGGTAAATATAGTAAATCAGTCTCAATTGTAATAAAATAGGATATAAACTATCAGCTTAAAGTTCTATAGGAAAACAAAAAACTAAAAATTAATTAGCTATATATTTCATCAAACATTGTTGACATCTTCAGGCTTTAAACACAGACAAGACTTACATAACTGGTTGACTAGATTAAAACTTGACAAAATCACAAAAATACTAAAACTAAATCACAGTTAATAATTAATTAACACAGTCAAAAAAGAAAATAAAACCCTTTTATTTTACCCTTATATTTTTGGTTTTATTTTCTTTTTTGACTGTGTTAATTAATTATTAACTGTGATTTAGTTTTAGTATTTTTGTGATTTGTCAAGTTTTAATCTAGTCAACCAGTTATGTAAGTCTTGTCTGTGTTAAAGCCTGAAGATGTCAACAATGTTTGATGAAATATATAGCTAATTAATTTTAGTTTTTTGTTTTCCTATAGAACTTTAAGCTGATAGTTTATATCCTATTTTATTAAAATGTGGGAGTTCTATACAATTAAAAGTGCTTCAAAAGAGAAATTACAGTCTCAATTGGACCATTTCCCAATTTTGTACAATTTTTTAAAAAAATGTATTCAAATCATTTGATAAAATTGAACTAATGCTGATTATGAGATGAAACTTGTCACATACGTTAGTCATATACATAGTCACATGCGTGCCAAATCTCAATCCGATCGCATTATTTTTCCGCGTTTTAAAAATGTTTCTACATTTTTGCTGAGTCATTATTGCGGGTTAATGACGTCATAAAAATATTTTCTAAATAGAAAAACTGCAGTGGTAGACTGATTTTTGAGCAAAGTTTCAACTCTCTAGCATAAATACACTGGGCGCTACGATGATAACAGACGCACGCACACACAAACACACACATACACATACACATACAGTCAGACAACTTTGCGAAAACTACGCCTAAAACGGATAATTCCAGTTTCATCCCGGTTTCGGATTTTTTGGCAAACACAATACTTTTCCTGTATACCTACAGTATTAATGAGGAAAAGTAACAATAAGACAATAAACAAAAAATAAGTACGGGTACCTCAAACTTTTCGTCACCTTTTCAGAATGTAAGTTGTGTGTAATGTAACCACTTCCAAAGGCATGTTGCAGTATAAATATGGCGAACTGTATTTCTGAGGACGAGCGAAGTGAGTCTTGAGCAGGGGGGATGAGCCTAGCGAATCCGATGCAATGAGGAAAAGTTTCGAGGTACCCTGTACCCAATTTTTAAAATTTCAGTTTAGGTCTTTCCGAGATCTGTTGCAAGCTTAATGTTGATCAGTAAAGAACTTAAAATTCGATACAAAATATTACATTTTGCCGTATTTGATATTTGTAAATAATAGCAATAATAAAAATAAAGTAGACAGTTAATTTGACCAACAGAGTCTTAATAAAGAAAGTGATTGAGAGATGATTCTAAAATTAGTTTATAATCAAACCGACATTTGGTTCTATAGACTGGTAACAATGTTTGTTTCAGGAATCAGATGGTTTGCTTACCAGGAGGAAACGTTACGGACTGACTTCAGGAAGTAGAGGAGGAAGCGGCAGCACTGCCTCTGCTTCCAGCTCAGCTCATAGCTCTGCTATAAGTTTTGTTGATGACAAAACTGGAAGCTACGGAGGTGGTAATTCAGGTGGGGGAAGTTACGGAGGTGGAGCTGGTAGTTCTGGAGGAGGTTTTGGATCGGGAGGAGGTGGACATGGAGCTGGACATGGAAATTCAATTGGGGGAGGAAAAGAAAATATTGGTAGTGGAGGAGGCTTCGGCGGTGGACCTGGAGGCCACGGTAGTGGAGAAGGGATAGGAGGAGGATTTGGTGGAGGAAGCGGGTCAGGTAGTGGATTTGGAAGTGGGGGATCAGGTGGTAGTGGCGGGTTTGGAGGTGGATCCGGTGGATTTGGAAGTTCTGGAAGTCATGGCCATAGAGGAGGTGGCAGTTATGGATCTGGTGGACATAGTGGTGGTTTTGGAAGCAGCGGAGGACACGGAGGGTCTGGTGGTTTTGGCTCAGGAAGTGGAGGCTCTGGAGGCGGTGGTTCTGGTGGGTTTGGCTCTGGAGGCGCTGGTTCTGGTGGATTTGGCTCTGGAGGAGGTGGTTCTGGTGGTCATGGAGGCGGTGGTTCTGGTGGATTTGGCTCTGGAGGAGGTGGTTCTGGTGGTCATGGAGGCGGTGGTTCTGGTGGATTTGGCTCTGGAGGAGGTAGTTCTGGTGGTCATGGAGGCGGCGGTGGGGGAGGTTTCGGTTCAGGCCATGGAGGCAGCAGTGGAGGTGGTTCTGGCCATGGAGGATCTGGAGGTTTTGGAGGAGGGTCAGGTGGGTTTGGTAGTGGCGGACATGGTGGTTCAGGGGGTTTTGGTTCTGGAGGAGCCCATGGTGGAGGTAGCTCTGGTGGTCACGGAAGTGGTGGATCATTTGGCGGTGGATCTAGCGGAGGTGGATTTGGAAGTGGAGGAAGTGGAGGGGGCTTTGGATCAGGAGGCTCTGGTGGCTCAGGAGGACATAAAGGGGGGTCAAGTGGTGGTGGAAGTTATGGCGGCGGATCAGGAAGTCATGGTGGTGGATCAGGTGGCTTTGGAGGAGGATCTGGTGGCGGGTCAGGGGGTTTTGGAGGTGGATCTGGTCACGGTGGTTCCGGTGGTTTTGGAGTTGGTTCTGGTAACGGTGGTGCCGGTGGTTTTGGAGGTGGCTCTGGTCACGGAGGTTCCGGTGGTTTTGGAGGTGGTTCTGGTCACGGTGGTTCTGGTGGTTTTGGAGGTAGTTCTGGTAACGGTGGTGCCGGTGGATTTGGAGGTGGCGCTGGTCACGGAGGTTCCGGTGGTTTTGGAGGTGGATCCGGACACGGAGGTAGTGGGTCAAGTGGTTTTGGTGGTGGATCTGGTCAAGGGAGCTCTGGAGGCTTTGGAGGTGGTCATGGGAGTGGTGGATCCGGAGGATTTGGAAGCGGAGGTGGGCACAGTAGTGGAGGCTCTGGAGGATTCGGAGGTGGATCAGGGGGCTTTGGCAGTGGAGGCCATGGAAGTGGTGGATCAGGAGGATTTGGAGGAGGTTCCGGAGGATTTGGAGGTGGATCTGGAAGTGGTCATGGAGGATCAGGTGGTGGCAGTTATGGAAACGGAGGAGGATTTGTTGGAGGAGGCAGTGGAACTGGCGGAGTATTTGGTGGATCAGGAGGCCGCCCGAAACCAAGTTACGGAGGAGGCAAAGGAACAAGCTCAAGTATTGGAAGTGCTGGAGCTAATGCAGGTGCAAGTTCAAATGCAAACGCCCATAGCAGTGCTTCAAGTTTTGCTTCTAGCTCCGCACATGCTTCGTCTTCTTCTTTGTAAGTTATTCTTACCAACTAGTAAGTAAATTCTTGATGCAATAAAACCGTAATAGTTCTACCTTTTAATCGATTCAGTTGTGCTATCTGTTACATTACGGGATGTACTAGTTATGTTTAAAACAATTGTAACTCTAACTGAGTGTATAGAGTAAATAGTCTGTATAGCTTATACTTTGTTCGCAAACATAAGTCAAGTGTGAATCATGGCAACTATAAGTTAGAAATTATTTTAGATGAATATTTATACATATAGTTAGAGCAGGAGCATAGAACCGTAAACACAACCGATTTCTGCTGATCATATGAAAGCCTGTTTTCTGTTGGTTTTAAGTAAAGGTACCACCCTAAGAACAAAACATTATTTTATAAGTGTTCATTAAAAAAGAAAATTAATATTAAAAATTAAAACCAGATAACATTAATAAAACAAATCGGTCTTAGATAACAAGAAAATTAACGTAGTACGAGAATCTTAATTTAAATGACAAGGAATACTGTATATTATATATATTTTAATGCATTTACGAAAAAATGAAGTTGTGAGGTTGGGGTCATGGAGAGGGGAGTGGTAGATTTTTTTCTTGACACTCACTGATCAAAAGTATATATATATATATATATATATTATATATATATATATATATATATATATAATATATATATATATAATATATATATAATATATATATATATATATATATATATATATATATATAATATATAAATATATATATATATATATATATATATATATATTATATATATATATATATATATATATATATACGTATGTAAGTATGTACGATCTTTTTGTGTCCTAGACGTGGACACGATAACTTTCGAATGCTTTCTTGGATTAAAATGAAACACAGTGCAGAAATCAACCTTGTTAATGTCCCGAACCTTATTGTTTATAAAGTATGTAAAGTATGTGTGACGTCATTTGTCTATCCCAGACAAATGACCCTACAAACATTTCAAAAAACATAAATCTTCATTACAGTGTTTAGGTAGGGTTGAATTTTTTACTCATCTAAAACGCTGAGAATAAAACGGATATATTTACCATGAGAGGACGATCAAAACGAGTCCGAAGCAGGGAGATTGAGCATAGCGAATCCTATGTGATGAGCAAATGTTCCGAGGTGCCCTGTACCTCATTTTTTAATACCTAAGGCCGTGTGTTCCCTAAAATTTTAAGGATTTAATGGTGCCTGAACACCAAATTTCAAGATTTAAATCTTTAACCTGAGCTACTATTTTTGTTATCCTAAATTTGGCTTTAACCCTCATTCATTTAGGGTTAAGGATCTACGAGTACTTAATATCTTACAGGCTCAAAACCACATGGAAATTTTAATGATTTCCATATCGCTTGAAATTTCTAGAGTCTCTGACGCAATCCAACCTGAACTGTCTTTGTAGACGTTCAGGCGCTATATCTCTGGCTTAACACGCGCTAACTTTTACATTACAGAAACGCCGCGATTCAACAATTAACCATCAAATTTTCCCTGGTGTATAAACAAAATTAAATCGTATTCTTTCTTATGATTAATCTTTCTTTACTCGTTATCTTTGCTTGCAGTAGTGGCAGCGGCTCAGGGCATCATCATCATTAAAAGCTTTAACAAGAAACGACTTGCTGATTCATCATATCACTGTACATACTTCATTCATTACTGTTGTGATATTATTAAGTTTAGCTTTAATTAATTTATATCTTATGAAATTTATAAGAAAATACATAAGCAGTAGAATCATATAGATGTAAAAATCAAATTGAAGGCTCCGCTGAAAACCTAACATTTATAATGCTAAATATCCATTCCATTTAAGACTTTATTATAAGTTTTGCACTCAATCAATCAAACAGTTCAAAGTGCTAATTCGTGGTGCTAATTAATATATATTATAAAAAAGCACCATAATATAATATATATATATTATATTATATATATATATATAATAATATATATATATATATATATATGTATATATATATATAATATATATATATATATATATATATATATATATAATATATATATATATTATATATATATAATATAATAAGTGTTAATTCATATCCACTTATTGTGATATGAACTTGTAACAGATTCTTCTGTATATTAACTTGATTGGACCATTACCTTTATTGCTAATTTCTTATCACGATTGTGACTAAGATCTATATTCTAAATCTACTCTTAAAGAATTTCTTACAAAGGAAATAAGGGTCTATTAGATTGTTTAAAAAGGTCCCTTAAGGAAATTCAAATTATTGCTTAAGGACACAAAGGATTTCAAAAAGGAAACTCGGAAAATATCTCGGGGAGACTTATAGCCTTTAAGGAGACTTAGAGTTTCCTTTAAGAGTCTTAATGGATCCCTTAAGAAAATCTCTTATTGAAATTCAAAGGATCCTTTAAGGATATTTAAAGAACCCACTAAGCAGATTTAAAGGGTATGTTAAAAAAACTAAAAATTCCCTTAAAGGAAAATTAAAATTTAAAATTGAAAGATTTTTAAGTTTTTTAAAAAGACCTCTGGATTCTGGCTTATAAATATATTTGCTATTATCTATTTTATTTATTTTAAAAACCCCCGCCTAAACATAATCACTGGATTGTTTCTCTACCAAGCCTCTTATGCCACTAAAACTATTTCAACTCTAATACTTGTAGCAATCGTATATGTTTTTGTATTAATCAATATGATTTTTCAAGAAAATAAACAAATAAATATATTTAACTAACTTTATCTTTCATTTTTAAGAGCCAAATCTTTTTTATTTGATTAAATAAGGAATTAGATAGCTTGACTCAGCCGAATTGCATGTCATAATTTCTGATGTACCTTGTTCAATGCCTTAAGGAAAAATAATTTGTAACTTGTATTATTATTTAATAAATAAACAGCTAATTATATAAGAACTTTAAAATGTTTTTTATTATTAATGTTAATTGATCTGTTGATGTCAACAGACACATTGAAGCGTTACTTAATGGACTATACAAGTTTACTCAAGTACAAGTTAGTGGCAACGGTATAGATTCCCAACTCATAGCTTTAATGTCTACTCTTTTTTATTACAAAAAATCGTAAAAGTGCTCGCGTTGTAACCGATCATTAAGGTTTCCCAGCTATGGAAAAGTTATTGACAACCGAAATATAACTGAAGTTGCATGTACAACAGTCATACAACTTTAGTCATACATTTGTCATTACAATGACAGTCCAGAACCGAGTCTGGTAGCTCAGTGGTACATCACTCGCCTTTTGCCCTGGAGGTCGAGGGATCAAATCCAGCCGGAGGAGGACCTTATTTAATATTATGTTACCCCTTGTACCGTACACAAGAGAGGTCTTAAATTCAAGGCCGGCCAACCCAACCAGGGTTCTACGAGGTTCATTTGTTTTTCATTGTTTCATTTGAGACAAGTCTGGATCAACGATTCCGTTAACTCGAGCTGGGTGAGATGGAAGTCGGAAAGATATGGTGAGCCTTTGAATGACCGAAAATTGAAAAGTGAAGCCGGGGCACGAGCAGCGTAAGTGACTAGGAACCAAGTGCTCGGTTTTTGAAGACAAATGTCTCCTAGTTGCACTGACTTCCAGGTTGACTTCCAGGTCAGGGCTAAAGAATGAGTAAGAGGAGAAAACGCTAATGTGACCCTACGGGTTGAGGCGTAAAAAAGTCTAGGGACTCGCTTCGCCCGCCTCACTTTAATGCGAGCACAATTTCAATTTAACCCATCTAAAGTTATATAATGACAGCCCTTGAGCTCGCTTCGTTTGCTTTGGTTTTATGTGAGCAGACATTCAATCACACCTATTTACAGTTATACAATATCAGACGTTGGGCTCGTTTTAATCATCTTCCCTATAATGCGGGTAGATATTAAAACTCACATTACCAGTTAAACCTGACAGTCTAGGACCCGCTTGGTTAGCCTGAGGTTAATACGAGCAGAATTTTATGAATAGCCATTAAAGGTTTTCAATTATAGCCCTTAGAGTCACGTTGTATTTGTTTCATGCGAGCAGACATTCAGTTCTTATACAATAAAACATTGGGTTCGCTACGCTCGCCTCAGTCTAAAACGGGAAGATATTTACAAAAACTAATGTTCAGTTATACCAATCAAAGCAGAGCATAGGCCTTGCTTCACTCGCCTTATTTCAATGCGGACAGCCCATCTACAGTTATAGAATAATAGCCTTTGAGCTTGCTTCGATCACCATAGTTTCATGAGAGCAGATACTCAATAAAACGTTTTTTGAAGTTGGACTGTGTAATTGAACTAAACAAAATCACAGTGAATTATATGGTAGAACGGTGAAAATATAAATCAAAACACAAACAATGTGCAGGAAGCCGAAAAAAATGATTTCTTATAACCTTAACTTACTCTAGAAGAGATTTCATTGAGGTTAACAGAGCCCCAGAGAGCCCAAAAATAATGTTACTGGACTCTCAATGTATTGAGATAGGCTATGCCCTTCTAGTATACATATCTATGTTTGTAATCCCAGACAAGATTGGAGTTAACATTGTATATATTAAAAGCTTTAATGATAGCTTGACTGGGAGTAAAAGTATTAATATAAGAGCTTATATGATAGCTTGGCTGGGAGTAAAATTATAATATTTAATTATTAATATAAAAGCTCTATAATTAATACTTTACTTCCAGCCATTAACATTGTAAACGTATTAATATAAGAGCTTTAATGATAGCTTGGCTGGGAGTAAAAGTATTAATAGAAGTATATATAAAAATTTTTCTAAAATTTTCTTTTAAATAGACATTAATAGAAAAAGGTTTGATAAATTCATCCTTTACTTCTTTTGGAATCAAAAAGTTGTATTATAAACCAAATTAAAATTTGGTAAAATTTACTATTAAAACGATATAGTAAAGTGCAAAGCTATTGTAAATGTAGAGATGTGAAATCGGACAGACAGGCAAACAACAAAATGTATGAGCGTTTCAAAAATACCTTCGAAACCTTATAAATAAATAAAGAGTAATGAATAATAAGCATTAATGTTATAATAAATAAAAATAATAAAATAAGTGTCATTATTATAATAAATAAATAAGAGTCATGAATAATAACAATTAATAAATAATAATTAATAAGTGTCATTATTATAATAATAATTAATAAATAAGAGTCATTAATATAATAATAATTAATAAATAAGTGACATTATTAGAAAGAATCAACCTCATAGTTTATTCTCCCTCTTCCCTTTTATTGTTCCAACCTAATTGCTTATTTCCTCTTTTCCTCTCTACGGCTCCAGCCTCATAGCTATTTCCCCCTCTTCTCCTCTATTGTTTCAACCTCATTGCTTATTTTCCCTCTTCCTCTCTAAGGCTCCAGCATTATAGCTCTTTCCCCCTTTTTCCCTTCTATTGTTCCAATCTCATAATTTATTCTCCCTTTTCCCCTTTATTGTTCCAACCTTATTGCTTATTTCCTCTTTTCCTCTCTACGGCTCCAGCCTCATAGCTATTTCCCCCTCTTCTCCTCTATTGTTTCAACTTCATTGCTTATTTCCCCTCTTCCTCTCTAAGACTGCAGCATTATAGCTCTTTCTCCCTTTTTCCCTTCTATTGTTCCAATCTCATAATTTATTCTCCCTCATCCCCTCTATTGTTCCAACCTTATAATTATTTCTCTCTCTTCCCCACTATCGTTTCAACTTCATGGCTCATTCCCCCTTTTCCCCTCTATTGATTCAACCTCATTTTTTTCTTCGGGAATTTGCAAAAATGTATAAAAGTAAAATAAATAGCTAATACGAGTAAGACATTTCTTAGGTAAATGTTTATGTTTATTTTTAGCGTATTTTCATAATGAAAATTATGCTAATGTAGTTGTTTACGTTTACACTCTCTTATCCGTGTGTTGAAAGTATTTAAGGTACGTGCAATAATAATACAATAAAGTACCAAGTCATTATTTTTTATTTAAACATGGCGGACAGGTAAGAAGGAAATGATATGAGTTGGGAATCAAGAAGATTCATAAACGCTGACAATAAGCATCTCTACTCTAATAAATTTTGCCAGGCTCATAAATGAGCCTCTTGCCTTTACCTGCAAGATCGCCACTCAACGCCACTTAAAGATACCTACAAATTACCTACACTATAATGTAAGACGATTATAGTGGTCACGACTAAATAATAATACTTTTTTTATTTTATTTAGTTCCGAGCATTACAAACTATTAATTACTTTTAGATTTTATTGTTGTATAAATGGTTCTAAGCAATTTGTAATAAAAAACCAATAGTTAAAGTTTACCGGTATTCCCTTGTGACTCATAGGATGTAGAAGTAATGGAAAAGACGCGTTAGGGGAATATAGTGACCCTAAAAATGTTTTAACCTGAGTAGGTTAAAACAAATTAAGTTTATTTTTATTAGAACATTGCAAAGGTAAGTTTAAATAGAAATAAATGTTCTGGGGATTTAATTTAAGTACGAGTATCTCCCCCCCCCCTCACTAACTAAGCTTTTTTGTTTTAAGTCATGTTTTAACTTTTGACGTCTAAGCAACCATCATCCCTCACCATAAGAAAACCTCAAGTAACCATTAATAACTAATAATAACCACTGTAAACTAGCATAACTTAATATTTTTTCGTAGACTACGATTTTTCGCAGGAAAAAAAGGTTCTTATACATTTGTCGGAGCGATGAATTTAATGAAACCGGTCCAGAATTAATAAACCAATGTAAAACCAAAAAGTAAAAAAAATCATGGTAAAAGCCCGAAAAAACTTAAAATAGGCTTAGTAAAGCAACATTTCGAAATAAATGTTCTTTTTCATGTTTTTGGGGCATTGAACCGAATAACACCGATAACACAGGTTCTTAAACATTTTTTGGAGCGATGAATTTAATGAAACCGGTCCAGAATTAATAGACCAATCTAAGTAACCAAAAAGTAAAAAAAAAATCATGGGAAAACCCCGGAAAATTTAAAATAGGCTTGGTAAAGCAACATTTCGAGTTAAGTGTTCTTTTTCATGTTTTTGGGCGCCGAATCGAAGAACACCAATCCGAAGTCAAAGCCCTCAGACCAGGGTTTTTTAGGTTCGAATCTTGGTACTGGCGATAATTTTTTATCGTCATATTTGCGCTATATACGTTTATAACTATAAAATAATTCTGGCGCAGGGGTCCGTAAACGAGCGAATTTCCTTTGAAATACGTGCTTCTGATTCATCAATCCATTTCTTGCTTAAGTTTCCATCATATGATTTATAACTTGAGCCGTAGCTACACAATTTGTTATTTAATTTTCAGGACTTTTCATAGAAAATCTGCTAAGAGTTAGCATAGAGTGTTGCCTTGCATAAATACTTAGTTAAATACACTTCTTTCAGAACAAGACATTAATAATCTTTTATATTTTTTCAATCAAAACAATACATCAAAAATAATAAACCCTGTTGCTAGGAAACTTTGTGTAATTATTCCTCCAACATAGAGGTTTATATAAGAGCTAATACGGCTGGACAGTACCGATTTTGGAATGATGTCTATAGTTTTTCATAATCTATGGGATAAACATGCGCACTTTCTTTGAAAAATCCTGAAAAAATAAATAACATGTAGTGATCGATCTACTCCAAGAAATTAAGCAAGATATTGATCAGCAAAAGAGCACGGATTTTAAAGAAAATTCACTTAATTTGCTCTCAGGTTCACCCGCCTGAAATTTAGGTAATTTTCATTTTGTAACATAAGGTGGGTCACTTCTTTGTAGTAGATCCATACGTGATAAAAGCTTTACAAACTTAGGCACTCATTCCTTTTGTCACGTAAGTGCTACTTTGTTTACCTTCCTGAATTCCGCGCTTTTCAAAAGCCAATGTCAAGGCCTTGCGTAAATATTTGTGGCAGTAAGAGCGTTCAAATAAAATTTCGTATAATTCAATTGTTTGTTCTTCAAATTAACACAGTGATTGTATTGTTACCCTATCTCCTATAATAAGAGCTAAAGCTTAGTAATAGTAAAATAAATGTACCCCAAATTTCTCATCAATTCATGTTAGAATTGATACCATACAAACCCTACACATAACACCATACACACAAAAACTACATATAGTCCAAGACAAAATGTGACTCATTTTGTACTACTTCAAACCAAATATTTCTGAAAATATATCTTAAATT
>JACMZG010001914.1:22959942-23022442 GCA_018340805.1 Microvelia longipes | reverse complement strand
CGCCAACTTTAGAATAAACTTTGAGCGTAACGGTTGCTACTACCACCCGAGGTGGTTCACGCAGAGGTTATCCCTGATGAGCCGCAAGGCTCTAAACGGCCATTATTATTATTATTATTATTATTATTATTAGTTATAAAATGCAAAACATTTTTTGGTACAAAACAAGGTACAAAAAGTACAACATTAGTTATTTGTGTAAGTAGGCAGGAAAATGAAATATGTCTGACTAGTATTGAAGTTAGCCCCCGAGCCGAAGGCGAGTGTGTGCTATCTAAATTATCTGCTCAGGCGAAGCCGAGGAAGGTAATATATAATTTGATTGACGAGGCAAAGCCGAGGAAGGCAAATATACGAATCACTAATGTTTCCTATCCTGCCTCGTTCCACGCAATATTTTATCTGCGAACAGTAATAAATCAAAACTAGCATTATTTGACAGTTCTTTTAAATACGCTGAAAACACTATGTTTTCACTTACATTCTTTACTTATTTCTCTGAGCACCATTCTTTGAACACTTCATATGCTTTGAGATACCTACTTCCTGATTTGCCGGGTAGTAGGCTCTCTTTGGCATTTGTAGCTATTTCCAAAACATACGGCGGGGTATGTTCGAAAAGTTCGTCTATAATATCTTCGACGATATTCATCACAAAACACTATAGAATCGCTATTGAATAAACTAACTTTTAAATTGTATTAAATACGGGATCGTATGATAAAAGTAGTTAATGATTTGACAAAAAAAGATGAGATAATAAACCCAAGACAAAAAGTGTTGCCTTTAATATAATCAATAAAATTTATTTCTATTTAAAGATTTACATTACAAATTGTTTCATTTTAATTTTAATTAGTTGAATAATGTAATTATTCATTATATAAATTATTAAATAAATTCAATAGGCTTTTTATAATTAACTTATCATGTTTAACATATTTATCTATTAACTTTCTTTACCAGCATAGGCAGGGGCGGCTGGGAAATGCTACTTTCCTGCCAAGGCAGGTAGACTAATTACCAGCCGATCTGGGAAATGCTACTTTCTCGCCAAGAATTAGTTCACTAATGCTTCATTTTCCTGCCATGAGTAAATAAAAACAATTATTACAAAAAACAAAACTAAACAATTCACAATAATTAGACAAAAACGATAATTATTTGTTCTTTATTGAAAAAAGGCGGAAAATGTAAACAAAGCAAAAACCCAGGTTTGTTTATTATGTGTGTTAGGTAATAATAAATATTAATTAAAAAAACTCCTTTTAACTTCGATTACTGGTAATTTTGTCCAATAAATGGGTAATAATATTGGTATTGATCAAAACTGTGTTAAACAAAGAATTTTTTTCCAAAGGTTCGATAAAAATTTATATTGTTTTTAAAACAGTTATTAAGCAACAAAAAAAATGGTATTGACCTGGGGTCAATACCATTTTTTTGTAGCCCTTGGAGCATAAAATCACCCCATTTATTTGTTTACATATATCACCAAACACCCTGTACAGAAAAAAATTGTCACCTCATTTTAAATTCAAATGTTTGCGCGTCCGAAATATTTCATCCTTTACCATATTTAATTCAATTAACGGCCTTTCCTATTGGAAATTTTACTTTAAAAAAGGGCGAATGGAACTCTGTTAAATTATTATAACCAAAACAGTATTTATTTTTTGTATAGTTTTAGTTTGTTATATTATTTTCTTAAGTTTATATGTTTTATAGTTGTTATGTATGTATGAATAAAAACAATAAAATTCCCCCCCCCCCAAACAAATAAAAAAATAAACGAAGTTTATTTACGGAAGTAGCCTATCCAATCACACTCCTATTATTATAAATTAAATTTTAATTTCAATTCAATCACGATCAAATTCCGGAAATGCTGTAGAATAGACAAATTCTAGACAAAACAAAGGTGTGTTTTCAAAATTTACAAAACAGGAGATAAAAGTAAAAGAATGAGGTAATAGAAACGTTGAAAAATTTCAAAAATAAAATACAAGAAGTGGAAGAACTGAGACCTTGACATTGGGGTCTGGTAACGTTTCGTTTTGGGTTGGTTCACCCCTACATCTTCAAGTCTTAAAATGCACAAAAAATAAATTAAATTATTCTATGTATTTGATTTATGTACATAAATAGTTATAGTTAAATTAATTTATATTACATATGTTTGAATTTAATTTATTTTAGTTTACTTAAGTTTATTCATATTTAAGAATAATAATTACTTGTAAAAGTAAACAAATGATAATAAAAGAATCATGAATTTGTTTACATAGAACATCTTCTTCGTTTTCCCATTCTTCGTTCTTCTAGCCTTGGGGAAAACACAAGGAATATCCAGTATTATACGAAAGATAGTGAATTAAGAACCATTAAAGAATAGAGGCAAAGCAACGTCAAAATAAAGAGAGGGGGTTTGCTATATAACACCCGACTGACCACTTCACTAAAGAATACCTCAAAAATGATTCTTAGATACGTTTTAATTTTGGTTTTTGGATTTTCGGCGACTGCGCATCCTTTAGAAGGTATTTAAAATTAATATAATTTAATTAATTAATATTTCCTTCAAGTCATTATCGTTTTATTTTTAATATTTTTATATATCACGATTATTATTAGATATTTATTAGTTATCGGGATATTTATAAGTTACTGTTCATTGTTTTTAATTATTAAATGAATCGTAATTAGAAATCAATGAGTGGATAGTAATTATTGATTTCCGGGGGTGTATGTTAACATTTAATGGTTATAAGTAATTGTTTGAATCAGATAAGATTTAAAATTCCTAAAACCAAGATTATGATCTATTTTTGATTAGATCTTTATTTTAAAACTCAGGAGTTGATTGATGGCTCAGCACTTCCGATGAATTAAACTCGTATCAACTTTTTCAATTTGCTACACTCATAGAGATATATTACTAGATGGGGCATAATCTATCTCAATACATAGAAATGTATACACTGAGCCTCTCTGATAGGGTTTGTAGAGGTTTAGGGAGTCTCTATTCTTTCTCTAGGGAGACTCTAGTAGGAGAGAGACCCGTTATGGCACTCAATGGAAACTGTCTTCCTTGTTGACCCTTTATCACTGTAAATAATAAAAGAAAAGAAGTCTCTCCACAAAACAAACCTTTATTGGCAAAGCGCTTTCAACCTAACTAGAGGCCATCATCAGTGCAAAACCGTTGAGATGTTAAAGAAGTATAGAGAAGTGAGTCTATGTTTCCTTACTAGGTATTAAAGTCAGACTCTAAACCTTTATCACTGTGTTATAGCCCAATAGTCTATAGCCTATAGCCTAGTCTATAGTCTATATAGCCTAAGTCCTTCCTCTAAATATTAAGTCTCTTTGGCGTTAAAGAGGTTAACCTTAATGCGTGTCGGGCGAATTTCTTTTGGATTGCTTACTTTCTTGGAATCATGGTGAAACCTGGTGATTGACAGGGTAAAAAATAATTCACTTGTTTTAATGACGTTATAAATATTTTACCCTCGATTCCCCAAACTCACAATATAACATGATTCCTTTAGATTCGAGATATCCATCGAGAGTTATCGTGCGCCATACGCATAAATAACTACAGGTAGATAGGAAATCTTACATGGATTACACACTTATTATCTTATTATCTTACACTACACACACACACACATTTATTTATTTACAATAGCAAATTTTCTTTATTTACGTTACTTTTATAAAATAGCTGTTTTGTGTTGTTCATACTATATAATAATAAACGTTAAATTTTACCCCCTCGTAAAAAATTGTTAATTTGAGTATAATCTTTAGTTCTAAAATAAATATAATACCGATTTTTGTTTTTAAATAAATATACAGTTTGCGTCAATTCGGAGCTGAAACCGGTTGCTGTTGTTTTAGAATGACTTCGACCATATAAAGAATACTTCGAGGATCATCCGCATCAACGGCTTGCTTAGCTCGGCCTGGTTGAGTGCAAGCCTCTTTTGTCCTGTCTCTCTAGGACAGTAGCCTAACCAGGATGATACAAGAGATAGAGGACCCTATTGTATACTATGTCCCCACCCTCTAACACTACTGATCCCAACAGATACCGTAGAAGTCTTTGACCTAGACGTATAAACAACATATATATATATATATATATATATATATTATATATATATATATTATATATATATATATATATATATATAAAGAATACAGTTTGCGTCATTTGCGAAGGTTCCATGGTTAATACGAGATACCTTGTTTTAAAGCCATTTCAAGTTTATTTTTTTTATGATGTGATACTTGGGTTGATGACTTCATAATAGATTTATAAACAATAAGCCACGTAACTTCCTCAACATCTCGCGATATCCAAAGTTTCGTATCAATTTTTGAGAAAGCCTTCGAGAGTTATCGTTCATCAAACGACAGGGTAGAAACTTACATTCACACACACTCACACTATATGTATATATATATATATATATATATATATATATATATATATATATATAAAACACACACACACACACACGCACACATATATATATATATATATATATATATATATATATATATATATGTATATACATTTTTTTGACATATTTTTTGTTATGAGGAAGCCAATAGATCCCCCACACTCCTACTCTCTACTTCCGTCGTACCAACAACCTCATAAGCGTCATTTTCATAATGAAAATTCGCTGAAATAAAAACTCATAAGTGTATTTTATATGAGAATTTGCTAAAAGTGAAAACACATTTTTTCATTTCAAATTAAGATGGTAAGATAATATTCTACCATTAATACAAACATAATAACAGAGCAAATAACATTAAATGCTTTTTGAAAAAAAAAATCACAAAAAGGAAAATCCTGAGGAAATTAATGGATAATTATGTGGCAAACAATGGTACCAAGGTTGTGTGGAACACAAACACAACTGCATACATTAATCATTGTTAAACTTGATTTAGTCGGCATAAGTTACGAAGCTCACATTAGGTTCCAGCTAAACGTTAATACAGGTCGTTAGAGAGGTACGGGGGATTTCCAGAACAGAATACTCGACAGGGGTGATGTCATGGCTTCACTTCGCGTCACGGAAGAATAAACAGAATATGAGAGTTTAAACAAGCTATTTATAGTCCTCAACGGTTTACATATCGGTAACTTAATAAAGTCTTGTTTCTTTTGTGCTTAAATATTATCCTTTATACAAAGATTGAAAACAAGTAAAACACTCCAATAAGGAAATTTAAATTTGTTTATTGTATAGGTAAGATCAGTATAGTCTTTTTCTAAATATTTAAAGGCGCCGTTCGTACTATTTCTAAATTGCGAATTGATTTCCAAACAATTTGAGATGATATTAAGGCTTTGCTACCTTTTTCGAATTCCCTCATCTTCTCTACTTGTTGTAGGTATGTGTAAAAGTTTATACACATGTTTAGAAAGTGATGTAGACAGGTCTAGAGAATTTCGATTTGGCACATACCAAATTTGATGCGATGCTGATGAAAATAGTGTCCATGGTTTGGGGAGTAAAATATAATTTTCTGATAAAAATAGAGCTAGATAAGGTCACAAGATCAATAAATAATTATTATAAAGTAAAAACAAGATAAGATTGATAATGAATTTGAGGTCAATATAAAATATTAACCAATTAAACTCGAAAATAAAAATTGGCATTTTGTGTCGAGGTGTTATTTTCTCTTTGGGGAGAACACCTATAAAATTGTAAAAAAAAACAGCAGAGGGCCCCGTTTCACGAAAAAACAAGTGTTGTATACTATAATTAAAAAGCTACAAGTTTACTAATTATTGTAACAAATTTTTTTCACTAATGTACTTTTTAGAAGGATGAAATAGTTAAATTATTATTGACAATATGATCAAATACTATGTATATATCATAAATAAAAATATTTTGTATTTGTATTTTGTACAATTGTTTATTTGCCAAACTTCAATTCTCTTGCATAACACATTTACGGATACATATGGATAGAAAACTTGATTAAAACCACTAATAAGGTATCTTAACACCTGTTCAGATTTCAGTGCAAACTCATTACCTATATCATCGGTATAAATGAGAAAAAGTTATAACCAATTCAGTAAGATTTCTTTTTCTATTACGATATGAATTTTTTTCATTTTATAATGTCAAGTTAAATACTTTGTTAGGTGTGCCGGAAGGAGTGATACTGAATCAGGAGCAAAGACCTGTAACATTAGAGGATGTTGCTCTCTCAGTACCAGTTCAGGAATCTGCTGAAAGGGTCTTTAGAGAATCTGAACAGGCACCCATGCCTGTAGAGCATATGGCTGTAGACGCTAAACCAACAGCCACAGACGCTCTACCAATGGCTGCAGAGCAGATGGTGGCTGTTGCAGCGCAGACTCAAATCCCTGTCGATCATATGCCAGCTGCTCCAGAAAGTGACATAGTAACTTTAGAGCAAGTTCAGAAAATTGATGCCATGTCTGCTTCTTCTCAAGAACAGGTAAAATCAAAGACGAAAATTCGATTTTTAACGTTTAAACCCGTAGGGTCATTTTAGCCGTTCTATCCAGTGTTATTTAGTAACGATAATGGTCAGTTGGTGACCATTATTATTATAATCGACGGCTTGTCTGTAAATAGGCTAAACTAAAAATAAGGCATAACTATGTATAGTTAAAAATAAATAGTCTTTTGTTTAAATAAAAAAATTGAATTTAAAATTGTTAAATAATAGTTATTATTTAATAATAGTTATATATTTTTTTTAAATAAATGAGTTGTTTAAAAATAAATAGAGTTTGTTTCGCAACAATTGAGTTATTATTAAAAAAAAAAACAAAGCCTGATTTCAACCTATTTCTAAAATAAACTCTATTTCATTACAAAGTTAAGAGTGCTAGTGGAGTTTATCATAGTAAATAAAACAAATCTCTCCACTAAATAGGTTTATCAAACCTCAAAGCCATCAGTGACTGTAAATGTGACTATGTTTCTAGTTTATAATCTAATTCCATATTTCAGTATTTATCGAACGTAAGTATAGTCATACTTCTTTTTACAAATACCAATTTCTATAGACATGTAAAATCTGATGAAGTAAAATTTGAGCGACAAATAGACCGTAAGGAAATTTTCATTAGAAAATCACGATGGCTTTTACTATGATTGATTACTATTGATTGATACTATGAATTGATAACCTTTCGATATAAACATGACATGTTTTCTGTTGAGTCGTGCGAGCCAAAAATAGTTTTTAATTTTACCAACTTAATATGGCATTAAACAATAATTACGACGAGCGAAGCGAATCCGACGAAGGGAGGATGAGTGTAGCAAATCCGATGTAATGTAGAAAACTTCCGAGGTACCCTGTACCTGTTTTTTTTTGTTTCTACTGTTAGGAAACACATGCCTGGTACATAACATTTAATTCTTGCGTCTGTTCAATGTTGCTTTAGAATCAATCTTTCTTAATTTAAATTAATTAGTGAAAATCATAAAATTAATTTTAATAAACCATTTATTTTTACATTTTAGATGACTGACAATGCTAGTCAAGACAGGAACAAGAGGCATTTACATAAGAAATGGGGAGGAGGAGGAGGCTGGGGCGGCAAATCCTGGGGTGGAGGCGGATATGGAGGTGGTGGATACGGAGGCGGAGGATATGGTGGCGGCTATGGAGGACACGGAGGATGGGGAGGTGGTGGCGGTTTACAAGTATCTAAAGTTATCGTTGTACCGGTAAAAGTTGGAATAGTTGGTGGAGGTGGATACGGTCATGGAGGTGGTTATGGCCACGGAGGCGGTGGATATGGAGGAGGTGGACATGGTGGATATGGTGGAGGCGGTCATGGAGGCTATGGTGGAGGTGGTCATGGAGGATATGGTGGAGGTGGTCATGGTGGATACGGAGGAGGTGGACATGGAGGCGGTGGACACGGAGGATATGGGTAGGTTGAATTTTGACAACACATTGTTTATACAGTATAAACAATTAGTTATAATTTAGGATAAGAAATTATAAATTCACTCATTTGTTTCAAAATATCTTAATAAATTAAGTGAATTTAAAGATTTACGTACATACACACAAATACAAGATACATATATATGGGCAAGAGTTATATATTTCCGTGACACAACCGTTCGAATTTAAGGCACTGCGGAATAATATTTAGCGAGACAACTCTTCAAAATAGAGTCATCTGCTTTAAAAGACTTCAAATGTTAAATATAATTAATGACTTGAATGACAAAAATAAATAAATACATATGAATATATATATATATATATATATATATATATAATATATATATATATATATATTATATATATATATATATAATGTTTGTGGAGTGACGGAAGCGATTCCCCTTTTTTTTCACTTTCCAAAAATTGGTAAATATTGTAACTTATAGAGAATTTTAGCCTGTTTATCTAAATTCTTCATGTTCTAACGGAACCGACAATACGTAAAACAGAATAACAAAATTCCGTTTTACAATTTCCATTTACCAATGATTGTAAAATCGTGGTTAAAATTAAATTTATAAAATGACAACTAGACAATTTTTTCAAAGTTTTGGGCCAAATAAAAAATATAAAAAAAACATCTTTCAAGCCGCTTTTTAGCATTTCAATTTTAGTTGACTAAAAAAAGAAGACCGAATCTTTATTTTAAAAATGTAATCTGATGAAACGACATTGTTGATTTCTGCGACGCAATTTTTTAAGACACTGATAAAACACAAAATATGAATGAGGTTTTATTCATTTTTATAGTGGTGGAGGATGTAGAGGTGGATGTGGAGGAGGTGGAGGAGGATCGTACTCGTGGAGCCAGGCATCTGCATCAAGTGGCAGTGGATCATGGTAAGTCAAAGGTTTTAATTAATGTCATCCTATTTCAATTTTATCATAGAGATATATTACTAGAGAGGGCATCCCCTTCCTATATCTCAATAGATTAAGATGGTTGAAACATCTTTTGGGGCTCAGTGTAACCTTATTGAAATCTTAAAGGTTATAACCTTTACACACAGGATTTTTTTTTATAATAAATCAATCCTTGACGGCTTTTCGCACGTTTTTTGTTTTGCTTTGTATTTTGTTTAAAATTTTACTTTGGGAATCTTTGTAATCTAAAAGCTAATCAGTTAAACGTTCTCTCATTAGTACCCGTTCTCAGTTAAACTTCATTTGTACCTGTTCCTCAATTAAACTTCATTTGTACCTGTTCCTCAATTAAACTTCATTTGTACCTGTTCCTCTGTTAAAATTCTTTTAAAATTCCACCAAAAACCATGCTAAATTTTGTTTGTAATTTATTCCGTTTTTCGTTTCAGGGGAAAGAAATAATTGTCTCAACACATCAAATCAGCAATTTCACAAACTTGTTTCCTTGCCAGATCATTAACAGTGATCCTAGAATATTAAAGAAGGAGAAGTATAAACTAAAGAAAACTCGTACTCATCGAGAGAAATAAAATTAACTGTTTCCTTTTATATTTTATAGATATCAATGTTAAGTAGGACTTACAAATAATTTATTCTGAATTCCAATATCCAAAACCTTATTTAATGTTCCTGCTAATTTTTTTATTTGTATGTTTTTACCAACATTTTGTAAATAATAATGATAATTTATTTTAAATATTGTTTTGTTTATTTATTCATATTAATTTTCCCCATCTACTACCATAGGTATATAGGGAAAAGTATTACGTTCACCCTAAAAGTCTGAAACTGAGGTTACTTCGCAGTAATCCTTTTCAGGTTCAGGTATTTATAGGACCTTCTTAGTAGGTTATATTATGCTGTACGTCTGTCAGTGTGTGTGTGTCGCATTGCTCCCTCTGTTTTTATGCAAGAAAAATGAATATTGCTACGAAAATCGGACATAAGGTTTAGTTGTGTTGCCCGCAAGATATTTTCTACACCTCGATAACATATTTAAAAAAAAATTAAAATGCCAAGTTTCGAAGATATTTTTCGAAACCATTATACTGTGACGTCCAACTATCGAAAACCCTTTCTTTAACGACCAAAAAATATAATCCTCCCCCGACTGATCCATAAGAATAGTCCTAAAATATGGAAAAAATTCAATTTAATTAAAGTTTTTGAATACATACAGTCAAAGTAATCTTTATTTTAAGTTATATATAAGGCAATTGACTTTCACCTGTATATTTACCTAAACCTTAAAAAACATAAACCTTTACAGTTGTTTCTTTTTTTCTCTAACTAAATGATTGTAACAATTATTGCACAGAATTTAATACAGAGCATTTAAACATGCACGTACGTAATAATGTTCGAAAACAAGATAAAAGAAAAGTTGATTTCTCAACTTTTTTGGACCAAAGGCTTGTCGGGGAGTATTTTTTACCATGCAAGTGGTTTTTGGTAAGATTTCATGACTTATTGTACGCCTCCTAATCGTTAGACGAGTGTTCAATGTTAAAGCAGAAGTAAACCTACGTGTTGTAGGTATTACTGTGAAAAATCAGTTGTCAAAATCTGTTCAGTCATAGAGGTATATACTAGAGGGGCCTCCCAGTATATATATACTGGGAGGCATAGCCAAACCCAGTACATTGAAAGTCCTGAAACATCTTTTTTTGGGGCTCTATGAAACCTCATTGAAACCTCCTCCAAGAGCGAGTTAAGGTTATAACATTTCAATTGATATCGGATTTCCGCACATTGTTTGTGTTTTGATTTGTATTATAAACGTTGTACTATATAAGTTATTAGGGTTACCATATCCTAAATTAAAGAAAACGGGGAAAAGCGAGGGAAATTCGCCCGACATGAGGACCACCGTGCCAGAGTTTTACTCGTCTCATGAGGCCTTAGATCACAGTTTTATAAATAGAACTTTATACTTAACTTACTTTAACTTAACTCTAGTTTTATAAATAGAATAGTTATATTTATAAAACTTAGCCTTAGATCATGGCCGAGGGCGTCCCCTTCTCTTCTAGGCCTACCACTGATAATCCGTTGATTAATAAAAAACCTCGTTTTAGTTACTTTATCTTTAATTCTCATTGGATGCATTATTATTTATTATAGATTTAAAAATAAATTGCTTTATGATTACTTACTTGCATAAAGTACATTCAGCTTCATTAAAATTTCTCTCTTCCTTGAAAAACTTAAACTCTACTTTATAAATGTATTTAAATATACACATATAATGGTTTTTCGGCATAGTAAATATTAAAACTTAAATAATAACCACGGCAGAACAAAAAATCTTGAACAATAATGATTTAGTAAGAAATCTTTTAAATAAAACAAACCTGATGATATATGATTCGGCATAAATTATAAAATTTCAAATACTACAATACAGTGTTGCCACTTAATTTTATTATTTTCATATTATTAAAAAATTATGTTCAAATTCCATGTCTCTTTTTTTGTATCTTATGGTAGCATTTTTTCAAATTATAATTTTAAATTGTGGTATCATCTGAATTAATAAGTTCAGTTATTATAAATTTAAATATCTGTAAAAAGATTTTTTTTTAAAAAAAACGGTGGTTTTACTATTTTGAGGGGGTTGAAATCTGGGGAATTTTTCTCGTTGAAAAAACGGGTGGTTCCCGGAAAAAGGGTGAAAATGTAATCCTATAAGTTACTGTAATTGTGTTCAGTTTATTTGATTATTTTGAGAATCGAATGTGGTCAGGTTACTTTTCCGATACTTCATAATTTAAACAATTGGGTCCCTTCATAGAGACATAATATTAGAGAAGCCCTAAATGTTAAATTTTAAAACATCGAAAATGTATCCTGATCACTTTCGCTTACAAATATAATCAAATAATTAGTGCAAAATTACAACTTATACAGGAGAACGTTTAAAATACAAATAAAAATTCAAGCAATGTGTGGAAAGCCGACAACAGTTGATTTATTATAACCTTAACTCACTCTTGGAGAAGGTTTCAATGAGGTTACGCAGAGCCCGTGAGAGCCCCAAAAAATCTCTCAATGTAATGAGATAGGCTATGCACCTTCTAGTATACATATGGGCCCCTTTAGTGATATATTTCTATGTGTTCAGTAGTTTAGGCTGTAGGTGCGTCAATAAAAAATGCAGGAAGAATAAGAAGAAGAATATGAAGTCGTCAAAAATGCCATTTTCAAACCTCTTTTGATTAAATTATTTCTTAAATTTTTGATCTTAAAACACGTCCTTTCAATATATTATAATATTATTTATGTTTCTTTAGCCGTTTTGACGCTACAGAATTTATTTTTTATTTTTAAGCGAGGTATTTTAACTTTTTTTCAACTTGGCGGGGCGGAACGCTGCTGCGTACCAAAATCTAGCGTTTCTAAATAATACAGGTTGTGTCATAAGTTCGGCAACCCCAAATTATTTCCTTTAATATTTGAGCATCAAACTGCGATTTGCGGCTATCTTCATCATACATAAAAATCAACTTTTTATAGTAATTTTCCCCCGCTATTTTTGTTGCCGCATGTTTGAAATTTTAGATTGAAACATCCAGTGGAAACACCCATATTGTGATTCATTTTCGGAGAGTTCTTAAAGCACATTTGCTGCAAACCAAAGCTTTTTACCATTCGCCGTTTCAGAATGGTGGCCACTTGAAATTTCCAAAATTGACTTTCTGCAATGAGAGACAATATAAATTTTGAGATAGTTCCAAAACTATGGGCTCATTTTGGCCCATCTGTTAGAAGATATTTGGATGAAGTTCTTGACAGAAGATGGATAGGCCGATAGGGCCCTACCCTGTGGCCAACGAGGTCTAATGTTTTGACTCCATTAGATTATTTTTACTGCGGCCAATTAAAGTCTAAAGTGTATCCCAAAAAATCAAACAACCTCCAAGGATTAAAAAGAAGAATTGTGGAAAAAACTGAGCTCTTAACACAAGATGTAACATCTAAAGTAGTTTCAGCACTCTACGATAGACTTTTTTTTGCCAAGAAGTGGAAGGAAATAGAAGGACAAAAAATTAGAGTTAAGATAGATGTACACTGTGACCCATTTTTGTTGAAAGAAATGGATTTATTTTCTTTTCGAAATAAAAGAGGACTTCCGTTGCTATAAATATTTAAATATTACACATATACTTCGTTCACACACTGGGTTTGGCTAGAGGTTCAACCCTCTAGTGGAATCAACCTCTCCGGCAGTTGTATGAACGGGATTGAACACGGGGTTTAACCCTGAAACTCATTTTTATCGGGGTAGAGTTTAAACTATAGGTTAGTTTACTATAAGGGAGTAGAACACTGGGTTGAACCCCCTGCCAAACCCCGCGTGTTAACGAAATAAAAATATAAAATGGCGTCAAACTTCTTTATTTTTCAGCGTGATTTAAGACCTATTCTTGATTTTTTTTCCTAGCATATATATTAATAAAGAAATATGTATATATTAATAGTATGCATTTTTGGGACTATGATTTAAAATAAATATAACCCCTTACTTTTAGGATATATGTTAGTACTACAAAACTTAACTGTATTGCAGTATTAACCATGAACTTAGCAAAATTATCACTAGATGTCAGACCAATCTCAATCTATCTTTCGATTGTAAACTCGATATATACAAGGCGATCTTAAAACTCGATTAACATTTAAAAAACGATTTATTATACAAGTTTTGTAAGTGGGGGAAGTTTTGAGCCCTTATCATTTCTGTATCAGTATATTCATTAAAAATTATTTAATTTATTTTAGAAACTGCCGGAAATATTATAACCATAGTTTAGTGCTGTTCGAATAAAGTTAACCAAGTCGATTAATTGTTAAACATGTTTTAAATTAACAGAATGTGTTTACGTGCTAATACTTAGTTCCATTGTGATAAATAGTTCTTGTTTTATAAACAGAGGTACAACAATTGGTATGTATATTTTCCTTTTAAATTTAGGATTAAGATTTTTGGAATTTTTAAATCCACAGCCAAATTCAGTGTGATCTGTATTCAAATCTTAACTTCCTCCATATTAAAAACCAATTTTGAGGAGTTCAAAACTGTTCTTATACCCATTTATAATTAATGTGGGTTCTATTCTGTCTATGGGGTGCCATATGTACTGTGGTTGCTGACTTCCTTTAGAGAGATAGATCTACTTTTAAAGGGTATCAGTGCTCACCTAGACTGCTGCGAATCAACTCCACTACCTCAAACCTAATTTTGCCGATGCAACTCTCATTCTTTAGGAACGTTGACTAATTTAAACTATTTGACAGGGGGTGGAAGGAAAAGAGGAAGAAATCACACACTCTGACACCTTCACCTTTTTCTCTGCGTGCACTTTGGAGTGCACACGCAGTCCAAAGTGCACTACGAGTGCACTTTGAACTCGCAAGTGCACTTGGACTCGCGTATGGTGGGTTAATGCCAAACGTAAGTCTGGCACTTATGTACGTTTACCTCAGCCCAAATGTACGTTTGGAACTACATTTACAGCCCTAATGTGTAGGCTATACCTACACGTTCTGGGGATCGTGACCTTTTTAAGTCACTCTTAAAAAACACCCGAGCACACCTTTTTTCTTTCAATCGGTTTATACTCGCCTTGCTATATCTTTCGACAAGGTCACATGACTAAAAATCAGCTGGAAGGGAGAAAATGTAACGCTTAAAACACACTACAAGGAAAGAAAAAAAGTCCCTGCATTTGCAAGGGGCAATGTGTAAGTGGGGGTAAGCCAGGTTATTTAACCTACCCGCAGCACTTCTTATCTAACACTTCTATTCAAAACAAACTATTTTTATCGATATTTTTATCATTCATTTTGGTTCCATCAACATGTGCAAAATATATTTCTTAGGGATTAACCCAAGGAGTATTTATTTTAGTTTGAGGTTTAATCAAAGATTTAATTTCCGTATACATTGGGTATGAATTTGGGGTTAGACGTCTTCACTGTATCTCCTAGTAGTCCAAGAGCCGGACCTGAAAAAATGTGACTCATTTTGTACTACTTCAAACCAAATTATTCTGAAAATTTACCTTAAATTATTAAGGAAAAGCATAGTCTGCCTATCCAGAGTGGAGCCCTTCATATGATTCTGCATGCTCAAAATTTTATAAAATCGTACTAATTACAGTTTTCTTGCAATAAGTGGTTCCCTGTAAGTAGTGTGCAAAACATAAAGAGACAATTTTTTAAAGCTGATAAAATTTAACAAATGTTATAACTTAAGTTGTATTTATCTGATTTTGACGAAAAAACACTCGTTTTATAAGAAATTTTATCTTATAAAACTTCTTATTAAAGCTTTTAAAATGGTCTCTTCATGTTTTGCACACGTCTTACAGGGAGCCACTTATTGCCAGAAAACTGGAATTAGTGCGATTTTATAAAATTTTGAGCTTGCAGAATCATATGAAGGGCCTATCCACTCTGGATAGGCAGACTATGCTTTTCCTTCATAATTTAAGGTAAATTTTCAGAATAATTTGGTTTGAAGTAGTACAAAATGAGTCACATTTTTTAGGCCTAGCTCCTGTGTTGAATCCCTGTTAACATTGTATTTCGTACGTATTTGGGAATAAATAAGAGATAGAAGAATTCATTGGTAACTTTTAAAAACACCTTTTATTAATTATAATAATTCTTAATTAATTTTTTTTTGCTCTAAATTGTTATTAATAAAAATTACTATGGATAGTGAGCTTTAATGCGCTCTCAAAAAAATAGTATATCTTACATGGCAGTAATGTAATTTTATTTCTTTGGAAATTATTTATTGACCCGCAATCATAAATAAATTTCCATTGAAAAACAATAAATTCCCATTGTACCACCTATTGTAATAATCTAATATTAATCACAAAATGGCACTCATAAAGTTGTTTGGATAGAGGGAAAGTTAGGGATTGATTCCACTCGACCTCGTGATTCCAAAAATATATTTTAACAAAATAATTTTTGTAATGTGTGTGTGTTAGTGTGTGTGTATGTGTTTAATTAATAAATATTTTTATTAATATACAGTTTAAGAAAGACAAACATAAAATATTATACACACAGGTTACCTCTTTGCTGAGAGACTTAAGTTCTTCTAATAATTATTTAATGTTGATAAAAATTAAATATTGAATTATAATAATTGTATTATAATGTTTAATTATTTAATTCAATGATATAAAATCACAGAATAGCTCTCAAAATGTTAGCTTATTTTTTTAGCTGTTCATTCTTTATTAAATAGACAATGTATTGTTTGCATCTGAAAATAATCTTCACAGCCTTAGATTTTTAAATTGTCGGGGATTTTAAGTTTTGTTACAACTCTTTAAGTTCAGATTTTTCATGTGTGGCCTTTTCTATAGGTTACAGCTGAGATGTAAGACGGAGGGGTCAGGTTCAATGTCCTCTCTAAGCCTGCCCTGCACACTTCTTATGACAGAATGTAGGCTACATCTGACTAGTTCAGTACAGTACAACTGGATTTAAGTTTGATTTTTATTAATAGATCTATAACAAGAATTATAACTGGACCTTAAGTGTGTAATTAGACTTAGCATTAGGTCTTCTAAGCTTTATTTATTATCCTTTCTTGTTTATTTTCCCTACTTATACTCCCTCTTTTATAACTTGGCCTCTTTATATAATATTTATAGTTGTTATATAGAGGCGCTTTGTTATCAAAGCAGAGTAGAACTTATTTAGTAAGTTCTAAATGAGTTGTGTAAAATATTGAGCTATCAATATTTTACGCATTGTAGACAAATTAAAAATTTAATTAATTAAATAAATCAATGTAAAAATGGTAAATAAATTAATCAAATAAAAGTAAAAAGTAACACTTTTTGGCAATAAATAAGAGAATAAAAATAATCTCATTCTTTTAATAAAAAGTTATCTCTTTCACTGTATTCTAATGATTTGAAAATTAGATAATGTATCAATATTCCTGTGTATAGTTTGTTCTGTGTATTTCCATTTATTTCATCTATCTCTCTATATATGTGCTTGTATGCTTCTTATATAAAACTTAAAGAGGAAAAATAAGTTAAGACTTTTAAGTTCTTAACCAGAGTTAAGGACTCTTAAAATGTGTTGGCAATTAAACTAATTTTTTGACTCCAATGTGGCGTTGGATGCCTATAACTACTGAACAGAGTGCATTTGATTTTGAAATCCATAATGCTTAATAATTACTTTGTTCACTGTTATAACAATTGTAATGCTTGATTTTATGTGTATATTTTCTTTGTTAAAAAAAGAAGAGAGAGTAATAAAAGTCTATACTCTCTCTTTTATTACTCAGCTTTTCTGATTGGTTATTCACCCTAATAGCTGATAACTTTGCTGACTTAAAAGATAACTTAAAATTATATAAATCAACTCGATTCGGAGGTTCTCTCTCATTTAACCTTTTTTTGTTAAATATCTGTTTTCTATAATATGATCATTGGTTCAAAACAGGATTTAAGCATTGTTGAACACAATCAAATATTCCTGTACCGTAGTTAATAACTAGGTGAAGACTTGATATTAAACTGCTAAACTGTTCATAACATCTAATCAGCTGTTTTAACAAAACATTAACTCCATATGACCATCCTGTAGACTATACTCCATCATAAACCATTATGTTATTAGAGGCACACACCGTGGTGTCAGTCAGTTTGTATATGTCAAAAATTAAATATTATGTTTTTGTGTGAATTAAGACTATATTACTAAATGACTAGTTCTACACTACACCAATATTTATTCAATATTGTATGAACAAGTTATTTGGTTATATTTATCGGTTGACATATATAGCTAGCTTACAACTAGATCCAGTATAATTAGTAGGTACTGTTATAAGGTCTTTTGTTACTCACAACTGTGTGATGACATTCAATTTATTTTGCTTTGTTTATTGTTTGTCAGCTTGGGATGCTTATAATTAAAGCAATCTGAAGTTTTGTTCTTCGGTGAAATAATTATGTATCATGTTTTTTTACGTGAGTTATATTTAGGATCGTTGAACTGGTGTTTGCAGAGTTTTTGTGAATTTGTCTACTTCATGTTACGTATTCGCGACGTTAGAAAAATAAGATGTTCGACACAAACGCTGATAAGTCTGACAAATGCTGATTTTACTATACTTTAATTTCGTTATGATCCAAAATAGACAGTCAAATTTGAAGAAACAATTTTTTTTTCAATATAGGTGCTAACTTTTTGACCGCGACGCTACCTCTATATAGACATAACAATTTTTAGCGACTCCCCAATATATATATACAAACACACACACACACACACACACACACACACACATATATATATATATATATATATATATATATATATATATATATATATATATATATATATATATATATATATATATATATATATATGTGTGTGTGTGTGTGTGTGTGTGTGTGTGTGTGTGTGTGTGTGTGTGTGTGTGTGTTTACGAAATTTTGATTGCTTTTGTCAGATCAAAATATAAATTGATACAAAGATCAAACTGTGAAATGTGTATAATGTAATGAATAAGTAACTATTTCAAAAATGCACTCAACCTCAAAAGTTATGCATTGGACTGAAATTAAATACTGCATGCACATACTACAATATGTGCATATTTAACACCAAAACAAAGTCAAACTTTATTTTCAGTATTATTTATGATTTTATCCTTTGACATATATAACTTTATGTAAACAAAATGCGTTTTTTGACTAATAGATTAGAAAATTCGCTAATTTTGTATGTATTACAAAATGCATGTCACTTATGTCAGTGTCATAACCAGCTAAAAGGCAATTACCATGTACCTGCGAAACGGCAACAGGGATATGTTATGTATTGTTATCAATAATAATAATCAGTTATTGTGCTAATTTAATTTTAACTAATTTAACATAATGTGATCATAGTATGAATTGATAAGTATTATATATTGAGAATGAGCGTGAATGGAGTTCATTATCATTAATGAAATAGAAAAGCATTCTACAAAATAAATCTTTATTGGCAAAGCACTTTCATCCTAACCAAAGGCCATCATCAGTGCAAAACCGTTGAAGAAATAGTGACATTTAGTTGAGAACTATTACATTTAGTGAGTCTAAATGTAATATCTAAAGCTAAATTATAGACTAACTCTTCTCCCTTTTATTTCTTCAACGGTTTTGTAGTGATGGTGGTGACCTCTAGTTAGGTTGAAAGCGCTTTGCCAATGAAGTTTCATTTTTTAGAGAGACTTTTCTTTTTCATTAATTAATGATAATTCTTAGGTGTCAATATTTTTAGTTCTTTACTTTTTTCTAAATTTATTTTTTCTACGCGTTTCCGCTACCCCCTTTTAATTTATTGCGCGTCCCCCGGGGGGTCGCAACCCTACTTTAAGAACCACTGACCTATACAATAAATTTTGCAAATTAACAATTAGTAATTTATTTTAAATAAATATTATTATTTTTATTTGTCGTCATTATACTTTAGAAGAGATAGACACTTAATGAGTTTATGTAATATAATATAATATATGTATAATAATATACTATGTAATTATGATTATGACTTTATAATATAATCATATAAAGAAGTAAGGAATTATTATATTAAGTCCCATAAATGTCTAACTGTTACTAATAAATTATGAAATATTGTTATATTGTATATTTATGTACTGTTATATTGCATTAAACAGTATGAAGTGTTTTATCTTAATGCAATGTCAATGTTGACCAAGTAGTTATTATTTATTTATCAAAAAGGATGTCATGATAGTGGTGGCGGCCTTGCTTATCTATGAATGTCATAATATTAAATTTCTCCAATAAAACTGTATTTCCCATGATTTTCCATTTCATTTTCTTTCTTTATACAAGTATTGATAACGAAAGTGGCTTCACATTTATCCGTCGTTGATTTTTAGCGTCCGAATGAATTATTGGCCGCCACACCAATATTGCGCCAAAAAAATGCCACGCGACCTCGCCTACAGGCCCCTTTTTGTCTATAACTGTATTCTTGGCGTAATTAATAACTGTACTCCATTAATTGATTTATGACGTAGTTTATTTATGTTAAAGGTGGATGCTCTATACTCCTTTTGCTTTCGTGCGGTGATGACACCAATTCCAACCTTTTAATCTAATGGAATGTTCTAAAATTGCGGAAATTAGAAATTTTCTCAAGCAGACTAAATCCGCAAAAATGATTCAGTAATTAGCATTTGATTGATTAGGGAACTTTATCTTAGCAAACTGACGTGAAAGAAACCTTTCTGCTTTTAATTTTTATGAAATATTTTTACTCCCTTTTCCGATTTAAAGAAGAATACTTTGGTTTTGTTTGGGTTTCGATTCGTGTTTTGCTTAAAGTCGTTTTATCCTTTATCATATTATTATCTTGTTGTTTTAACTCAACTTTATTGTTAATTTATTACTTTTGTGTGCGCTGTGTCTTTAATTTATTTAATTTTCTTTTAGGTTTTATTAGTTCAAAGTTGTTTTTTTTTTTATATTTCTAATCTTATATCAGATTTATTTCTTTAATTTTTATTTGTTGCCGTTCCCTAATGTGAATGCTATATAGTATTATCTTGGATTTGTTTATTTTCTTTTAATGTAATTGTTTTGAAATGTTATGCATTATGTCTGTTCGCTTGATTTTACTGCCTAAAGAGTATTTAAACAAGTAGGTTTCGGAGTTAAATGTTTTTACAAAACGAAGACAATTTATTAAATTTCATATAAATGAACAATACATTAATAAACTAAACCATATCCCTGTAATATAGAACAAATATTATTTTGTTTCCAAAATTCGGAACTACAGTGGACTGTGTTAGAGGCGCTTGCGGCCGTAGTGTTGGCTAATATCAAATCATCATTTACCGTATCGCAATGACACAAGGAACTTATAAAAAGGGGAAGGAACATATCATTGTCTGTATTTTTCAAAGGAAATGCGCATAATTATCCAGTTGGTTATACAAAACTATGCCTCTAAAATTAGCAGTACGCACTATTATTTGCACTAGTTTAAAGCTTAGTTACTTATCTTTAAGCTTAGTCAGTTATCTTTAAAGAATTTAACGCATTTCTTTTGAAAAATACAGACAAAATGAGTTACGATCAATGATTGACAATTGAGTAACTGCTTAGGTCCTAAAGCATAAACCTTAAGCAAGAAATGGTTTGTTAAGCACGGTAACTTTGGTTTTCGATGTTTTGTGGTTTTTTCGACTTTTTGGTCATTTAGAATTGTTGTATTGACTTCGGTTTCATTCGATTCCGCGCACAAAAATACATAGAAAACGACACCCTATTCGAAATAATTTTTTATCGACCTAAATTTGGGTTTCCGGTAATTTACAATGGTTTTTTCGGCTACTATTTTTATCTGACTCGTATCAAATTTTATTTGCGCCATGTTAAAACCTGCATTGCTGGTGTTTTAATAAAGAATAAGTGAGCTTTTAATTACATTATCGAAAATCGGAACACTCCTAGAGATTTATACTAGAGGGGGCATAGTGTATACTGATACATTGAGAGGCTTGGATCATCATTTTGGGTTCTCAGGGGCTCTGTGTAACCCCATTGAAACCTCCTTCAAAAGTGGAGTAAGGTTATAATAAATTAATTTTTTTGGCTTCCCGCGCATTGTTTGTGGTTTGATATGTATTTTTAACGTTCTTTAAGATATGTTATTGTAATTTTGTTCTGTTGATTAGATTAATGGTCGTTGGTAGTGAGGTTACTTTTTTAATGTTTCGAAATTCAACCAATAGGGTCCCTCTAGGAATAATATCTCAATGGCTAAACTCATTAGAACATTTGTATTTTAATCATAGAGATATTATTACTATAGATATTATTACTATATCATAATCATAGAGGTATTATTACTATAGAGTGATCAGTTAAATCTTGAAACATCGAAAAATTTAATCTGAACGCCATCGATTTTTCATATATTCAAATAAACTGTACACAATTACAGTCAGTTATATAATAGAATATTTATAACACAAAATCAAACTCAACCTCTGTGTGAAAACTCGACAACTATTATAACCTAAAAACACTCTTGCTTGCAATAAGAAAAGATAGAACCCCAAACAGATGTTTCAAGCAAGAAGTTAAAGTTTCAATATATTAAGATGGGGGATGCCCTCTAGTTTGTATATCTCTATGATTGTAATTAATTTGTGTGTAAATATCTGCTGAGTGTACAAATTTTCATGTCTCCGCGACAAAAATAATGACTGACCAATTTGGGAGAGTTCGAAGGGGTGGCACAGCCTTGTGCCTTGAGAATTGAAGTTTTGTCTACGTGATTCCCCTTGCGTACTGTATGGACGTCGCTGAGTTGTACAAGTCTGATGTTTCATTCCATAGCTGCTATCTTAATCGTGATAGAGTTCCTCGTCTACCATACTCAGCCCTCTACCAGCTGTGTTTCTTATCTCTACGGCTTGACTAGCTATATTTAGATATATTAACCTTCTTAAGGGTGAAAATATTTGTTAACCTTTTAATGTTCAGTCAAAGATAACCTCAGCATCAAACATGAATAAGATAAATGCAAATGACCCTTTAAATTGTTTCAACGTTTCCTGAATACAAATTTTTCTATACCGAAAGCGATATTATTGTAGGTTTTACAATAATTTGGTTTATTTGTCTAGAGAGGTAAATAAACGTATATAAACAAGCTATAAACGTTCTAGGAGAGCAAATGCACTATTAATTATATTAGAAAGCCCTTAAACAAAATAATGGGCTTATAGGTACTTCTCGGCTTGTAGGTCCCCCTACAGAGCGCCCACAAATAATAAATAAGTTATTATTTGTTCTCACGTTGTTGTTGACCTTGAGTTTAGTAAATTTTTATGGAATAAAACAGCTGCTGTGGCTATTTCAAGGATCTTAAATACAGGGGATGACGCACTAAGTCGATTTGCCATACAAAAAAGTGACTCCATCGAAAACCAACAAAACACACGTCAAAAACCAACTGTCCATGCTTGGTACAAACTGCGCATACTTACAATTCTTATAACAGCGCAGATCTTAAATTTTAGAGGGAAACTTACCTATCATTGGTTTCCCATTGTTTATTGCTTGAGAAGGTTATGACAATGTAACAATCACGAGAAGTACAGAAGAAAGTTGAGAAGCTGACTTGACAACCTTGCTACATAACCTGCGTTTGGCGCCTTTTTTCATTATAACCATTCACAACCATAGTAACCATAACTTCCATGGGGTCAGAGAAGTTCCTTAATGCGTCATCCCCTTTATTCAAGATCCTTGGGCTCCTTCCGAGTCATATTTGTTGTCTTATCTTCTCAGAACCAAATTTAATTGCTACAAAAAACAAAAGAATGACACCCCGCTCAATCCCCATAACATATTTTTTATTTATTTTTTCTCGTCTATACTATAGGTATATAGGAAAAGTATTGTGTTTGCAAAATATCCGAAACCTGGATTTCACCTAAATGATCCGTTTTAGGTGATTTTAAGACCTCATGATTATTTTTTACACATTTGTATGTGTGTGTATTAACGTACCTCCCTGCGTATTTGTGCTAGAGACTGTAAACTTGATACAAAAATTAATCTTTATTTATTTTAAGGTATAGATTATTTTATTTTAAGATAAAGGTATAAAATATATCTTTACGTCTAGATGTGCTATTCTTAAATATTTTTATGACGTCATTAACCCGCAATAATGGCTCAGCAAAATTTTTGAAAATTCATAAATCTCGGAAAAATAATTTCATCAACTTAATATTTACCAGGCATGCAGTCATTTATAAGATCAACATAACGAGTCTATTTTTATCTCATTATCAGCATTAGTTATATTTTTTAATTGCGCTGTTTTTTAGGCGTTTCTAATTGAAGTTTATTTAATTTTTAAAGAGGTGTTTAAATAAAAATTGTATTATTAAAATATTTAAATTTGACAAATTATTAATTTGTTAATCATCAAAACTATTAAAGAGATTGAGTTAAATTAAATTTAAATTTACTCGTGTTAAATAAAATGATCCTACGTAAGATTTGAGTAGGAGTCATAAAATATTAGGATTACAACCATAATACTTTGCTGGCATCGTACCAACTTTAAAAAAGTTTAAGTATATTTATGGAATTAACGCCCTCTAAACCTTGTCGACCATTAAAATAACAACAAATAAAGTTGAACCCATTTAACTTTAAATATTTTTATTATATTGCATTTTTGATTTGGGGAAAGGTCAAAATCCTGTCAATTCCGTAAAAATCAAATGTTTAGCAAAGAATCCATAAGCTTATAAGAATCGTTTGATTTATGTGATCAATTTTGATTAAGGGTATTATATAAAAGTGGTGTCACATTAAGGAAAAAATCTCAAACGTTTTAGTAAGAGAGACATGGAGGTAAACTTAAACCTAACATTTTCCTTAAGGGCTCCCTTAAGGAAAATGTTAGGTTTAGGTAAAGTAATATATAACCCAAGTAGGGAAACTCCTATACTAACCTGTGTAAAAAAATTGAGACTTGCGTGATCAGCCGATATCTGGCTCAAAAATAAAAAATAGCTAAAATCGGAATAACTGCGCATGCGCATCTTAGGATTTCCTTTTTTTTTACTTTGTTTTATTGAGAACCCTGATAACACTAGGTGAGTTTTAATTTTAATCGTGTTTTCTTACTTTAATATGTACGTGATAGTTTAATGATTTTGTATTAAATTCTGTGAAATAATTGTTAAAATAAATTAGTTAAAGAAAAAGAAAAAATATAGTAAAGGTAATGTACATGTTTTTATTAAAATTTTGAAGAACATCCAGACGACAATGTATTGCCTTAAATATAACTTCAAATCACGATTGCTTTTATTATATTAAAAAATGTTCAATTAATGTTGTAAAATTACTAATTACAATTAATATTTGAAAGGGAAAAAACAAATATCACTCGCAAAAATGTACTAAGTTAAGTAGTGCACTCGAAAAAAAAGTTTAATTAGCCGCTCGTTTTAAGTAATTTAAAAAAACCTAGTATTTCAAGATTCGCACTTAAACCTCCCTCTATTGCATGTGACAAAACGTATTTCTAAAACTCAAATTATTAACATTTTATACGAAAGTGCAAGTAACGTTTTAAAATAAATGCAATAAAAACAAAAATTTTGAAAACCATAAATAGTTTGTTTACATTTACGGCCATAGGAAAATTTGAGCCAACTCCCTGGTGGACAAAAGGTGAACTACATGCCATGTCTGACAGAAATCGTGTTTGTTTCCCTACTTGGTTTATACTACTTTAGGTTTAGGTTAGGAAAATGCCGTTGAATACGGGCCTTAGTTTATGTAATTGGATCAAATTAATTCAGTTTATTATTGTAAACAAATTTAATTATTCTGTAAACATAAACGTTAAATTTTATTAGCCATGATACGGTGTCGTATTTTTAGTAAATATGACACCTCATTTTATTTAGCTATTTCAAGTTTCAAATTTTTTAGAAATTTTTCTTAAAAATAGGCTTCGTAACCTTCAAATAAATCGCTGTCTTCCAAAATATGCTTCGATTCCAAAAAGCCTGCGAGAGTCTGCCTTTCGCATGCCTTAGGTCAAAACTCAGGTCAAAAATAATAGAGTAAATATATTTTTTTTTACTCAGGTAAATATTTTGACAAAATTTCCTGAACTGGTGGGTTGAAGGCAAGTACACTAAAAATTTACTGGTATAACCAGTATGACTTACTAAAAACAAAACGAAATCGAATACTTTTTAAATTGCAAATATAAAATAAAAGATTCAACGATTTCGAAGGCCGAAACTATCTGTACCGCACGGTGAATGCATCACATCCCTTATCCTAAAAATCCTCTTGAGGTAAGAGATGTAAACTTACTCCCTTCTAGCAGCAACAGGTCAAAAGTTCCGCTATAATATATACATATATATATTTGTATATATTATATGCACATATATATATATATATATATAATATATAATATATATATATAATATATATATATATATATATATATATATATATATATATATATATATATGTATGTATATTTATTTATTTATTTACTTTAATTAATTAATGAGATCCATTGGATGCTGTATTAAGTATTTCATGTCCCTCTGTCCTACTTCATGATCTATGATTTAAACATAGAGATGTATTACTAGAGGGGCCATATTGATTGAATTTTTAAACATATAACCTGAGCACCTTTGACTATGAATATAATCAAATAAACCGAAAAAAATGACATTTTACAAAAAATGTGTTGGAAGCTGATTCATTTTAACCATAAATCACTCTTAAAAGAGGTTTCAATGGTTACACAGAGCCCCTGAGCCCCTAAATGATGTTTCAGGATTCTTAATGTATTGAGATATGCTATGCTTCCTCTAGTGTATATCTCTATGTATTTAAACCCCTTATCTAAAAACATTGTAAAAATGTTTAACAATATAATATAAAAAATATTGAACACTAAACTTTCTCTTTCATAACACTACATAGTTCATTAAGAGCTACACAGAGCTTAATTTTGCATGAAATATGGGGATATTAAAACCTCGACGTTTCAAACAAAACAAGGCCACCATCATCAAGTAAAAGAGAGATTATAATCGTCCTGTCCTTTATTTACATCAGACTGAGTGGGTGTGCTCCTAATAGCTCCAGCTCGTCTTCTTATTCAATAGTTCGCCGTAATGTAAGCTCGAGTAATACTTATTTTAATATGTCTCAACTTTCTATTAATCCTGAAGTTGTTGCGACTCTAACAGTCGCAAAAAATTGTGCGTAATTTTTTGTTGCTTTGTCTTATATAGATTGCTCGTTGTTACTATATTATATATTTCAATTATTTCATAAGACTTATTTCTTGTTCTTACAAATGACTGTCTTCTATATTCTTATGACATACATATGACTGTCTTCTGTATTCTTATGACATACATATGACTGTCTTCTGTATTCTTAGGGCATACACATGACTGTCTTTTGTATTCTTATGACATACTTATGATTATCTTCTATATTCTTATGACGTACACATAATTATCTTCTGTATTCTTATGACTCACACATGAATGTCTTCTTGTTCTTCTTATGACATACATATGACTGTCTTCTGTATTCTTATGACATACATATGATTGCCTTCTGTATTCTTATGACACACACATGACTGTCTTCTGTATTCTTATGACATACAAATGACCGTCTTCTTGTTTCATATCAGGTGTAAAAAATATATGAAATAGGCTTTTCCTATTTCATATAAGGTAGTGTGTTTGTGTTTGCTTTTAAATTCCTTAACCGGGATTTAAATGATTTTTTCTTTCTCCTGAGTGTTTACACCAAAGTAACTGTGTGAGTGTGTGTTATTAGTAAAACTCCTAGTATGTTTATGTTAGAGAGTTGAAACTTTGTACAAAAATGTATATTCATTTTGTTGTTTTATGTATACAACATTAGGGGGTAGAACTAATTCATAGACATTAATGATTTATTAATATTTTTGGTCCTAGAATTCTTTACTTAGGTAACATAATCTCTTTTTTACTAACGCTTATCTAATAATAGTAATAATAGATCTGTTAATAAATAGAAACTTTCACCTTCTGTATCAAGTTGTTTATATCTTTCTGATTAAAATTTTATTTTTACTTTTTTTCGTTTTTACTTCTCCTCATTTATACCGAATGTATATAGGAAAAGTATTGTGTTTGCAAAAAATCCGAAACCGGGATGAAACGGAAATTTTTGAATGAATCCGTTTCAGGCGTTTTTATGGCCTCCTAAGTGGTTTTTGCAAAGCTATCTGTCTGTGTATGTGTATGTGTCTGTTATAATCGTAGCGCCCAGTGTATTTATGCTAGAGAGTTGTAATTTTGTACAAAAACCAGTCTACCGCTGTAGTTGTGCTATTCGGAAAATATTTTTTATGACGTTATCAACCGGCAATAATGGCTCAACGAAAATTTCGAAAAATCATAAAACGCGGAAACATTATGCGATCGGATTGAGATATGGCACGCATGTGACTATGTACAAGACTAACATATGTGCCAAGTTTGATCTCAGTATCAGCATTAGTTCTATTTTTATTGAATGACGTGTGTAAGTTTTTTAAAAAAATTGGAAAAGTCCATTTGAGTTAAAATTTGCTACTAGTGTATCTAATAAATAAGTAAACTAAGTTTTGTTTCCATACGACAAGTATGGAACCAAAACCATCCATGATTTCCAGTATATCCATGATTTTGTTTCGATCATAAAAATTAAGGAGCATTAAGTGTGGTCAGTGCTGTATGGGTGACCGTTGAGAATGATACGGATGCATTTACTATCTGAAGATGAGCGAAGTTGCAGTATAAATTTGGTGAAATGCATTTCTGAGGACGAGCGAAGCGAGTCCGAAACAGGGAGGATGAGCGTAGCGAATCTGATGTAATAAGGAAAAGTTCGGAGGTACCCCGTGCCCGATTTTTTAATCTGCTCTAAGGCCTGTAGAGAGTGTTATGAGAACGTTAGCCTACTGTCGCAGACACACAACAATTAGTACGTTCACACACACTCTAGATCCGCGGATCGTATAGAATACGATCTCTCAATACGATAATTTAAGCTGTATGAACCATGCGGAGGGGATCCGATCGCACACATTAGAACTAGGGAGATGGAATCTAAATGGATCCCCCGATACGCTGTATGTACCTTTAGAGATGATCGTATTTAACGAATAACCTTCTCGTCGAACTTTTATTTCACTTCTATTTTACCGTTTTTGATCAAATAACTTTTGAAATATTATTTTTGTAGTGTACCTTTATTATTATGCAATGAAATCACAATTTAATTTAATATATTTTTTGTTTTAAACTTTCTTATAACCAAAAATGAACCTTCACTATAAAAGAGGCCATGTTTAGGCGCGGATCAGTTATCACGTAATCTCACTCGATTGACTAAAAAAATACGCTGTAAGAACCGTGAAGTTAGTTGACCGTATTGCAAACTTATTCTATACGATCCGCGGATCTAGAGTGTGTATAAACGTACTAATTGAGTTAAGTAACCCATTCTACGCTCACCGACAAACTCCACCCATCTGATCGATCTGATGAAAAGGTCGTTTTCCGATATGATAATCCACTAACCGGGATTATCATATCGGAAAACGGCCTTTTCATCAGATGGGTTAAAACTCGCGATCATAAATTAAATTAAACCCTTAGTGAAAATTTCTAAAAATGCACACTATGGCTAAAAATCCTTCTTTGCTTCTTAGTGAACAATTCTAAGAAAGCTTATTAGGGCTAAAATCCTTCTTTGCTTATGAATTTGAATGAGCACTAGTTTGCTAGTGCACTAGTTTGTTAGCACTTCTTTGCTTCTTAGTGAACAATTCTAAAAAAGCTTATTAGGGCTGAAAATCCTTCGTTGCTTCTTAGTGAACAATTCTAAGAAAGCTTATTAGGGCTGGAAATCTGTAGCCTTCTTTACATAAGTTTATATTTAAATTGGTAGGCTAATTCATAAATCGAGGTTTGAAGTGTTTAAATCCTTGTGCATCAAAGTCACCGGCACGGTGACCCTTTACCCCCTCTGTTAGCCTTCCTAAAACGTCTTCACTTTCACTACTTTGATGGTGAGTTTGTCCCCAACCTTGGTTCGTTCAAATGATGTTCTCCTGCGCCTTCACCTGAACACTAAGGCACTTCCCTCAGAATTATGTATTGATTAAGTCAGTCAGCTTCAAACACTTAATATTTCTAGTATTCCGAATAGTAATTTAATTGTTTTAATTTTAAAACTTATTTATAAGTTTTAGCTATTTATAATTGTACTGCTTATATATTCTATGACATATATCTAAAGTCAGATCCCTCTTTTCTCTCTGTTGGTTTATAGTTAAAAACTACGTTTTTCAGCAACTTATACTTAAATATATCAATCGATAAACATTATTGACTTACATATCCTCAGAAAACTCAATAATTATTTATTAGTGCTTATATAGTTGCTGTCTATTTTAGTGTTTGTTGTTAAATAGATAAACAAAATCAACATTTATCCTTTAACATATATATGTCTCACACCATCATCCATGGATATATAGATAAGCATATTCTGCTAAGATAGTGTATATATGTCAATCGATAATTGTTATTTAAAAGTTTGCGAAATATGTTTTTTGTTAGTCTTAACATCAAAAATTATTAAATTTATGGTAATATAATTGTGATTGGGCATTGTTCATACATTTACTTTGAAAGCTCGTACAATTTCAAAATATTATTTATGATCGTGTATATATGTCAATCGATACATTTTAACTAGAATATGGTTAGATATTTTTTAAGATGGCCCTTAACATCAATAATTATTTAGTTTATGGTAATATGATTGTGGTACGTATATGGTACATATTTGTGGTACATAAGTTCGCAGTTATGCCGAATTTTATTTTTAGTTCCATAGTCAGAACATTCTCAGTTTCAGTCCCCCACTATACAAGTGCAGTGGAGGGCCCGCTCACCGCTTCGATGTCCACCCCTGATGAATCAGTCTTCTCTTAAGATTCGTTTAGCTTGTGTGTGCAAGATTTCAGTCGGCTCCGTTTACGTATTTTTTTGTATCAGCAGATTTTTAAAAGTTAGTAACCCTATACTTATTGTAAACTTAATGTTTCTACTTTTATTCGCCTACTTACAGTAGGTTTAAGGAAAAGTGAGTGCTCATTACTTTTCCTCATATATCCCTTAGGTATTTAGGAAAAAAATTGTAATTGAAGAATCAGCTACCGGCGATACTTGCTGATATGAATATTCCTTGACCGATTTCGGCATAACGCCATCATCAGCTGGCATGGCAACACTTGAGCTCTCAATTAATAAAGTTATATCAGTGAATAACTTCTAGTCTCAATGAGCACGACGAGCCCTCAGAAGATTAATGGCGTTATGCCGAAACCGGTTCAGGGATATTTATATCCAACAGCAAGTATCGACTGTAGCTGATTCTTCAATTGCTTCTTTAACTTGCGGTAAAAACTAAATAAAACATGAATAAAATAAATAAATACTAAAACATAAATAAAAATTCATAAAACGTAAATAAAGCATAAAAACTGAATAAAACATAAATAAATACTAAAAAATAAATAAAAATTCATAAAACGCTCAGAAATTGGTCGATCGGATTGAGATTTAGCACAAATGTATTTATATATAAGAACAACATATGTACCAAGTTTCATCTCATTATCAGCATTAGTTCAATTTTTATCGAATGAATTGTAAACGTTTTTTTAAAAAATTGTAAATAATCGGAAAATAATGCAATTGAATTGAAATTTGGTACAAGGATTTCTTTCTAATACAAGTATAGCTACTTTTTGTGCTGGATCATAAAAATCAGCCAGCACCGAGCGAGGTCAGTGCCTAGATAGGTGACCGCTGGGAATTGAACGAATGTATTTACTTTCCAAGGACGAGCTAAGCGATTCCAAAGACGTGTTCCATTACATTTGGTGAATTTTATTTGCTGGGGATGAGCCTAGTGAGTCTGAAGTAGGTTGTATGAACGAAGCAAATCCGATGTGGTGAAAAATATTGTTGGTCTGAAAAATAAAGCTTAAAACTTAGACAACTGTTACCTGTATAATAAATCAACTACCTATTGAAATTGAATTCACTTACTTCTTGTATTGATGAACTTTGGTTCATTTTTACTTACGGCATTATTGAGGAAAATTAAAAAATAAATTGTATTGTCCGACTAATAAAATTTGTTATTGTATTAGTGACTAGCAGTATTACATTTTGTCTGATTTTCATGGACCTTTTTATTCATGTATAAATTCGTCCAAAATTTAGCACTTAATTGGCTGAAATAAATCATGGCAAACTTATCGCAAAAATCTAGTTCTCTGTAAGAGGAAAAGCTGATTTTCGTTTGGCATTGTGAAAATTAGTTAAATTCTTATTGAATGACATGTGTATATTTCTGTATAAAATTGTTTACAATCGAAAACTTTCGAATTGAATTGAAATTAAGCGTAATTGTATCGTTTCCCATAATAAGGAAGTATAGATAGTTTTATTCTAATACAAAAAGTATCTCCACGGTTATCGATAGGTGTTCATAAAAGACGCGGTTATTTACTCTTGGACATTAAACATTAGTCTTATTTAGTATTTTCTTTTTGGAGAATTTTAATATTATAAAGTTTAATATTTTATCAATTTTATATATTAATTTATATTTTAATAATTTTAGCATTATCTTTGCCAAGAATGCTAAAACTATACTGGAACCTAATAATTGTCTTAAACACCAACAACAACCAAATTTGTCCTGAAGACATTGGCTAGACTGACAGTGTATTACTTTACTGTATCGTTGGGTTTAATAGTCGTTGTTTGTGTTTGACTGAGGATTGTTAAAAATTAAATTTTCTAAGACTTTTCATTTTGAATGGAATTAAGTTATTCTCATTTTCAATATAGAATTATGCTTTTAGGGAATTTAAAAAGGAGAATGAGCTTGAGGTCGTTGAGGGGTAGTTTTTTGAAGGGGGGTCTCCCTGATCATAGAATACAGCATGGAGATATTATTACTAGAGGGGCCATATCGGTTAAATTTTAAAACATCGAAAAAGTAACCTGAACACCTTCGCTTATGAATATAACAAAATAATCAGTGCAAAATTACAATAAGTTATATAGGAGAACGTTAAAATAAAAATCAAAACACAAACAATGTACGGGAAGCCGAAATCAATTTATTTATTATAACCTTATCCCACTCTTGAAGAAGGTTTCATTAAGGTTATATAGAGCCCCAAAAAGATGTTTCAGGCATCTCAATGTATTGAGATAGGCTATGTCCCCTCTAGTATATCTCTATGGAATACAGGCTGTAAGGCGATATATGTAAAAATTGAAGGTAGCGATTCTAGATATAATTTGCAACACATTTATGCACCTCTTTGTTATTTTGTTTCCTAACCGTTTCGCTGCTATTAAGCATTTTTTTTTAAATTTTCAGGTGTTGCAACCTTACTTTTAACAAATCGCACATATCAACTCGAAATTTAATTTTTACAGCCTACAAATTAGTGTCGTTGGAAAGGTAATATCATTAAAAATTAAAATTAATGCCATTTTGAGTAATGTTCATTTTAAGTTCGAAAGACGTGAATAAAATCCATTCGAAATATAATAAATAAGTTAAAAAATAAATTAACCTGGATTTTTGGATTTGATTACATTATTTATTTTATTATGCTGTATAAAAAACTTTAGGAAAACCCCGTAGGAGAATCATGTGAAGTTTGAGAAATAACTCAAGTACTAGATGAAGGGTTTCTTCTGACTATTTCAAGTATTTCAAACCGCTTTTTATATTTTTAATGGGAAATTTCACCATTAAGTACGCTTTTTGTATTTTTAATGGGAAATTTCACCATGTTAAGTACCGCTTTTGTTAACGGGGTTAGTAGCTTTTGATGTCTCTTAACGGGGAAATTTCACCATGTTAAGTACCGCTTTTGATGTCTCCTAACGGGGAAATTTCACCATGTTAAGTATCGCTTTTGATGTCTCTTAACGGGGAAATTTCACCATGTTAAGTACCGCTTTTGATGTCTCTTAACGGGGTAATTTCACCATGTTTATGTATCACTTTTGATGTCTTTTAATGGGAAAATTTCCCTATGTTCATTACCGCTTTTGACGTCTCTTAACAGGGAAATTTCATCATGTTAAGCATCGCTTTTGATGTCTCCTAAAGGGGAAATTTCATCATGTTAAGTACAGCTTTTGATGCCTCTTAATGAAAAAATTCACCAAGTTAAGTTTTGCTTTTGATGTCCATGGCATAATTATGATTTTGAACTTCATTATACTTTATGTTTTTCTCTTATTCATTACCTACGTTCAACTCATGCTTTTTGCAAAAACATGACAGATGGTTTTTGAGTGCCGTCATAAAATTAGCCAGATGACTTTGTGTAATCACTCCATTACCCTTACTTCCTCCATGCTAAGTAGGAAGTGGAAGCTGGGTTTATAAATAACGTAATGAATATGCATATAGGTCATAGCCCTTAGCACTCTTTGTTCTGAGGATATAATGTACTTCTTTTGTTCTACGTTCCTATATAAGCTTAATTATTGTTCAAAGTTTAATTCAGTTGATTAACCTAATTTGGGGTTTACTGTCTAGAGCTAATTGGATTAATTTATTTTATCTATTATATGGTATCAAAAATCCAAGTTTAATGACAATTCTAGTTTTATTTCAAATGATATTTGTTCTCTATCTCTAATTCATACATAGTCTGCAGATTATGTGCATACTCGTTTAACTGATCATTTTTATTTATTTTATATCCATGATACGCCAGGCCAGCTGTCGCTTGCGTATCATCCTGTACACTTGGCTATTTTCACTCCATCGTAGCTTTTTATTGAGATCATTAAACAATTTAACTTGGTCTTTACCTACAACATAATGATGAGTTGACCCATCCTTCTAAATTTTATCACTTACCTCTCTTAGTTTATTAGACGTTAAGCCTTTAAGGGAGGAGTATTTTGACTCCTTTTCTCTCATTTATAATTCTAAGGCACTTCCAGTAATCGAAGGCACTCGAAATTTAGTTCATAGCTAATTTGTTTTACCAAATCCATAGATAACCATAAAAACTAATAATTTTAAGTTCCCTCTACCTAGTATTTATACTATAATAAATAAAAGTTAGTTTTAACCTTAAATTTTAAGTATATTGAATGTTGATGACTACCATCTCTGACAAACAGCCCTTCCGTGTAGATACCATCAATTCATTGATTTTAACAAATTTTCAAATTTGTTTAGACTCAGCCCTCTCCAATTTTAAAATGGTCCTAAAATATCCTTGATGATAATGCTTAAAGTGTTGTAGTCACCCATCCGGTGTTTTAGTCACCGCTCGGATGACTAAAAACACTAAAAACAACTAGCGTTCTTCCTGCTTACCCCTTATTGTTCTCAACCCTACAGCGTTTTCAGATAAATTATGTAAACCCAAATGATTTTTATCAAACCAAGGAAATAAATACAATCACACGTATACCATTAGTAATGGTTTATTTTTAAATTCTCTGTTAATCTGATAATATGATTAGGTTCATTCCAAGATCTGATTAGACGGACTAACGAGTTAGATCCTTTTCGAACGTTCAGTTAACACCATCTGCAATCTCATATTTATCGTTTTAATTAACACGATATTGCAGCTTTAGATGGTTATTTATTTATCTCACGAACGGACCTGCAATACCGTGAACTATTTAATCTTAGTATTAAAGCTCTTAACTACAAATTGTTGAATTATTTTATAAGTATATAGGATGTTTTTATTGTTGTGTATGTTGTTTTTATTGGAATTGAAAGGTCTATTCTTCAATTAGAGAACTATTGTATAAAATAAAAAAAAAAATATTTATATCTATCTAAATACACACACCACAATATATATATAATATATATATATATATAATATATATATATATATATATATATTATATATAATATATATATATATATATATATATATATATATTATAGGTCCAACAGATCCATTTAAATAGCTCGATGTATCAATTTGAGTGGTCTAGTGAAAGTAATGAGAGAGAGGTGATAGACCACCTAAGCAAGTAGGCCGCGTTGTTGGACCCTTTTTGCTGACTCCCTTAGATAGAAGACACTGCCTTATAAGGCAGTGTTCTGCCTTATAAGTCCACAGAAGAGCCGTGACTTTACTCTAAGTAAATCCTTAGAAATTTATATAAATATTTATCATGCAAAATTTAAAACCAATTAAATGAAAAAAATCTAACACTTTCGTTAAAAAATCGCGGATCCGATGTAACACTTAAAGCGTCTATTCAGCAACTCCCTGCTGAAATAACTGAAAATATAATAAATATCTAGAAAATGAAAATTCAGACTTACAAAATTTCAAAAATAATTCGAGGTTCAAGGGATCTAAATAATTATTAAGATTTAATGCTGAAATATTCAAGGATAATGATTTTCTCAATATATAAGTTAAGGGTAGGTGTGGGATTTTCTTCTTGCATTGTTAATGCATGAACAAGGTTTTACAGCTTACAATTTTTTACCTTAAATTGATTGCCTTGGTAGTACAGATAGTCGAAACGTAGAAATCTTGAGTCTTACGTTTTGTGAAAAAATTGTAGCTTTGCACAATATAATTGTGCGAGAAACACCTAGGAAATAGTGCTCTTGTTTTTACGTTAAAACTACAAGAAATGGTATATTTGTAATTTATAGAAATTTTGAAATAAATAAACATTTTGATACTTCTACTATCAAATTTTATTATTAAACCTACTATTATCATATTTAATTTGATACTACTGAGTTGTGCAAAACATGAATAGTTGACACAATATAATTGTGCGAGAGACACCTAAGAAATGTAACAAGCAAAATGCAATGTTCAGGCTCTGTCGGCGCCCTGATGAGTTAGACGTAACGAAACAGAGTGAGACATGACATTATGTCGAGCCATCAATGATGACGAATGTCGAATGATGGAACAGTTCCCAGATGTAGCATTGCTTTTTGCTTGTTACATTTCCTAGGTGTCTCTCGCACAATTATATTGTGTCAAATATTCATGTTTTGCAAAACTTTGTAGTATCAAATGATATATGATAATTGTAGCTTTAATAATATAATTTGATAGTAGAAGTATCAAGATGTTTATTTATTTCAAAATTTCTATAAATTACAAAGATACCATTTCTTGTAATTTTTACGTACAAAACAATGCCACTATTGTTTTGAGTCCGCTACCAGAAGGAAGGACGAGATCCTTCCTTCTACATCTCACCGGCACTGTTGATGACTACTTGCCGAAAGCCGGCTCTGTCAATAAATTTTAAATAAATAACGTTTAGTCGAGAGACGTGGTTGTTGGCATAGAGATATATACTAGAGGGGGCATAGCCTATCTCAATACATTGAGGGTCTTGAAATATTATTTTGGGGCTTTCAGGGGCTCTGTGTAACCTCAATGAAACCTCTTCTAAGAGTATGTTACGGTTATAATAAATCATTTTTTTCGGCTTCCTGCACATTGCTTGTGTTTTGATTTATATTTTCAGCGTTCTACTATATAATTCATTGTAATTTTGTTCAGTTCATTTGATTATTGATAGCCGAAGGTGGTCAGGTTATTTTTTCGATGTTTCAAAATTCAACCAATAGGGCCCCTCTAGTAATATATCTCTATGGTTGTTGGTGTTATTTAATAGCACTATCTCTTTCAGTCAAGGATAGACAGATGTTATAAATGCATTTTCGCAAACACACGTGCACTGTCATACTTTGTAATGAGAACATATTAATGTAATTACTTATCTCGTAAGAGTAATTAATGTTGACAATTAGTGTGTTAATCATTGTGTCGGTCGTAATGACTGTGTGTCCTTTATCAGGATAGTTGAAACTAAATGTCAGCATGTCTGTCGTTTGTATGATTTAATGGACTTCATCGTGTTTTATGATAACTTGTGATATGATAATTAGATAGTTCGCGTAAAATGTGGTTTGGTAAGAAATACTTCGCCCGTATAATGTGAGATATGGGGTATTGTCCATCGACGAGGATATGAAGGTAAAGAGCAACAAGTGACATTGAAATGACATAATTGTTATTACTTATGGTAAAAGGTATTGTATGTGCTATTTTTACTTTTCCTCATTTATATCGAAGGTATATAGGAAAAGTATTGTGTTTGCGATAAAATACGAAACCGGGTTGTCAACGGAATTATCTGATTAAGATGTTTTAAGGCTTCCTGAGTGGTTTTCACAAGGTTGTCTGTTATTCTACAGTTTTGTATGACCTGTAGGATACATAAGCGCGCATTTCCTGTAAAAATGTTGTATATTTGACATCCTATTGTTTGTATATTTGACATAGACAGTATTCTATGATGCTGGAATAAGGTTCGAAGTAATAGAGTAGAAAAAATTATCTTCGCTAAGCATGAGTAAAATTCTAAGTGATAGTACAGAACACGTTGGACATCATTAAAGCACGAATGACTTTACAATTTTGAGACGTAGCTTGAAGTATGCTTGTGTGTTGTGAATAAATATTATACAAATTTACTTGCTGAAGGCTCTTGATAGGAGAAGGAATGAGCGCATTTCCTATAAACATTTTGTATATTTGACATCCTACTGTTTGTATATTTGACAGACAGTATTCTGTGTAAGCTGAAGTAAGATTCGAAGTGATAGAGTAGTACTTCCTGTGACAATTATAAAGTTAAAAAAACTTGTTGTGAACTACTTGCAATATGCCATGACTAAATAAAGAATAAGGTAGTCTATAATTATGTCTTAATATGGATCTTTCCTAGATCTTGACGATCTGATGTGTTAAGTTAGACGGTTTAATCATATTAATGAATGGTAGGATCTATTTTATTATGACTACCTTGTAATCGAGAAAGACGTTAGTTATCCTTTGTTAATTTGTTCCTAATCACCGTGTCTATTCCAAAGTAGAACTAATTTAGGAATTATTATATTATATATTAGTCTTGGTTGAACGTATTGCTAAGTTGGCTAAACTGAACCATTTCACAATTATTATTTACTCCAAAATGTGTTGAGTAAATAACAATAATTATGTATTTTTTCGATTCTTTTTAAAAATTAAAAATTCTTTTTTTTCTTACCGACTACCTTCATTATTGAAGAAAATTATTATATACCTTTAAAATGCGACCCATGATTTAATTAGAATCGTCCGTTAGGCTTTTTAGCGATATCAGTGAAGTATTTTATGTTATTGTTTACTTTTTAAGAAATGTTGAAATTTCAAAAATTCTTTCAGTTCTTTGTATTTCTTTTTAGCGTATTTTCGAAGATAAAATGAGCTTATGAGGTTGGGGCATGGAGGGGGAGGTGGATTTTTGGATGGGGGGACTCACTGATCTAGAATTTATACGTATATTTTTTGTTAAGGTTTATATATATGTAAGACATTTTTGTGTCCCATACATTTCTATGTGACACGATAACTTTCGATTGCCTTCTCACATTGAAATTAATCTTAGTAAAGTAATCAACCTTGCTAGTTTCCGAGCGAAACCAGTCATCAGATAAGGTTTATTAGGGCAATGTTGCAAAGTATGTATGCCTTATTCATAGTATTTGTTCTAAAGTACCCTGAACCTGATTTTTATGGTTTGGATTGTACCTGATCTATATGGTTAAGATTGCCAGATTTTTAAGTTTGGCATACTGAAGGTATACAAAGGACAATAATCCTGTATAAATACTGGTTTAGTTACAGGTTTGAAGGGAGGGTCTAGTATTTACTGTTGTATTTACCTTTAATTTAATTATATCTTAAATAATATAATTTATATTATTATAATTTTATATTTTGATTTTAATTTCTAAGAAGCAATACCAAAATCACTCTCCTAGGCATTTGGGTGACCTCCATGTTCAGAAGAAGGATAAATGGAGTTTGAAATTGAGAGTAACAATTTCCGATGTGCTCCTCGTCCGATATGGTCTTTTAATATTTCATCACCTACTTAATTTTAAATTAATGTTATAGACTTGAGAGGTCAGACAGGAGACTGACTAGATCACGTTTCTTGTTCAAAATTTATAAATTGGTTGTGTGAAATTACTTTTACGATATTTTTCACACGTTTTTAATTACGTTCTGTTGCTTCTAGTTTAGCCCGTTTAGGTTATTGTGGATGCAATTTGGTTGTATTCAATTTTTGCTGTTTCATTCATAACACATACATTGTATTGTTGCTTATTTATTAAATATTACCTGACACGCAAACCCAGCGTTGTATTTATAGTAATTCAATTGTAACCCTTCGTATGATTTGTTATCCCAAATCATGCTGTTGTCTTCTCCCTGTTTTACAATATTGAGGTAACCGTCACTCATCTTTTTTTCTCAACTTCACATATTTATGTTGATTCACGACAATATTTTTTACGCTTTAACCCATAGGGTCAAATTAGCGTTTCCCCTGACTCAAATCTCACTGGGAGTTTATACACACCCAGTCTTTTAGGAAGCACACCCTCCGTATATAGCGGCACATATGATTAGTCCACAGTGTCCCTAGTTCATCTAGCCCTACCAGACTCTATTCTAACCTACAGGTCTGGCTAGTGTCGCCACTAGCTCACAGTTTTCCTTGTTCATCTAGATCAGCTAGACTCTAGCTAGTCTCACCGCAAGGCTAACGCCGACTACCAGCCCAACAGTGTGCTTAGTTCATCTAGTCTTACTAGCTCCTCTGATCACATCAGTCCCACTTGGTCCACTCAACAGAGAACTCTGGCAACCCCGACGCCAGTGTGTGCACAAACTTATTCTATAGCCCTGACCTGAAAATCGAAGCTCCGCAGTGCTGCTATGAGAAATCTGTCTTCAAGAACCGAGCATTTTTGTTCCTAGCTATTTACGTTATTCGTGTCACTACCTTCACTTTCACTGACTAAGTTTTCGGGCATACGAAGGCTCAGTATATCTTTCCGACCTTCATCTCCATGAGCCCGCAAAACCCTATCCTTTCGTAAATGGAGACAACAAAAAACGTGGATTCAGACTTGTCTCAGATGAAACAGGAACGAACCCCGCATTTGCGTATTAGGAGCCAAGGAAACTACGTAAAACCCTGGCTGGGTTAGCTGGCCTTGAATTCAAGACCTCCCGAGTGTACGGTACGATAACGTATTTTAATAGCCTCATATTTAGGCCCTCCCCCGGCTGAATTTGAACCCTCGGTCTCCAGATCGAAAGGCAAGTGCTCTGCCACTGAGCTACCGAATTTGGTCCCATTAAAATTTTTATAAATTTTATTGTAGTTAGCACAATAACTACAATATTCCGATGATTCGGAATAAATCATCGTCGAATAAATTTATCATTCGAAACTAATAATGCCTCTCTAACTATGAGTACTTCTCTAATAAAATTATGTTTGAGTAATTTATGTTACTTCTAATTTTTGTACATTTGACGATTTGCCATTGTACTTGTATTAGTATTTATGCAAATAAAGATTTTTATTTATTTAATGTATTTAGAGAGGCTATACCCCCTGTAGTATATATCTCTTTGGTTTTACCTGTAACTTACCATTTGACAAACTAAAAAAAGACTTATAGTTGAACTTTTTGTCTCGTGCTAACTTGTGTTTAACGTTGTGGAGTAGACTAGGATTTATCTTCACAATTTGGTCTTTCTTCCTCATCTATACGCTATATATCTACGTTGCTTATACCTCCTTTTGGTCATAGAGTTATTATTACTAGAGTAAGCATACTCTATCGTTTTACGTTGAGAGGCTTTAAAAATATTTTGGGGCTCTCGGGGAGTGTGTATAACCTTACTACAACATCCTCCTGAGTGTGTTAAGGTTAATTAATATTTTAAGAGTTTTCGGCATATCTCGCATTGTACATGTTCTCTTTTGTATTATATAAACGTTTTAATCTATGAATCGCTATAATTTTGTATTGTTTATTTGATTCTGTTATTAACAATTTTTAATGGAAGGTAGTCAGCAAATAATATAATAGGTATAGAATGTCGGAAGGTAAACGAGATATTCAGACAAATTGTAGGGGTGAACTCGGTGCTGGCATCTAGCGGTAGCTCTGAAAATAATTCTTCTTACCATAACATTCTTCCCACTTTTCTAAGTTATTATTATAAAATAATCTAGTTTTTATTGCCATTTTAACGATACGAGTAATTACTTGAAATTGGTCATTATAATGTAGAGCAAATATTTAAATGATTAAGAACATTAATAATTTCTCTGGCAAAAGTAGTTTGCTGAATATAAGACAACAGTGGCGCATTCTCGTAGTTGTCATGTTAAATACCAAATTACACACTAGCGCTCCTGTTAACTGGCTACGGAACTAACCTTTTTGTTGTCCGAATTAATAAATCCCAGGACTCTCTTTCTTCATCTGCATATACTTTGGTGGTCAGGTTAATATTATTAATGAAATAAGTTTTGGTTACTTTTCCAATGTTTCAAAATTCAACCTCTCTAGTAAATAGGGCCTCTCTAGTAATAAGATATCTATACTTTTGGTAGTGAATCCATTCTTCTCCTATTACTTCTTAGCAGCATATTATTATTAATACGTTTAATATTTATAACGGATTAATTTCTTTATTAAATTCAAGTTTAAGTTAAACCATAAATTATTATCTAAAACAAGTTTACTTGAATTTATTACAAGGGATGATTAAATTCTTACTTGTCTGTGCATTTAATTCCTTTTAATAAATGACATTAAATAGGAAACATATTTGCAGATAACTATTTGATCCTTAGGGTCAATGAATTTTCATAATTGTTTAGAATAACCTTGATTTTACCTTTAGTTTAAACTCTACAAATAAATTATACGTTTTCAATTTGTTGTCAAATAGTTGTTTTTGACCCGTAGCATTTATGACAAGGCAGGTTTGTAAGAGTTTCATTACATCACGACGAAAGTCGCGCACAAAAATTGCTTTATTTTCTTGTATTATCATTTGACATATATAACGTTCTTAAAGTAGTTACTCGTTTATTAATATAAAAATATTAATATTTATTAATGGTGCTGAAGATGTCCAAAGTGGCCTTGCTGAGCTTCTTTATTTTATTTCTCTTATTTTAGTTATCAGGACTAAAGTAAATGGAAGCTTAAATAATGTTTAATTTATATTCATTTTTGCCAAAGGCAATAATCATAATGAAGTCCCAACTATATCAGAGACAAGTAAGTCCTTTATTCCTGTCAGAAATTCGCTATTATTTTAATAAATAAATGGTACAAGTTTTTTTTTTTAAATCCAATTTAATATACTTTTAATCCTTGTTGGTTAGCTTTGAGAACAGATTGAATTTTTTAAAAGAAATAAGAAAAAATCGGGTATGGGGTACCTCGAAACTTTATCTCATCACATCGGGGTTAGCTTATCCCCCCTTCTTCGGACTCCCTTCGATCGTACTCGTATTAATGTCTTCGGCCTCGCTTCGCTCGTCCTCAGACATTAAATTCTCCGTGATAAATTTTCACCCTACTTTTTGTTTAATTTATGAAATTATTACATTGAATTTGAGGAAATAGTTATTCTTTAATTAATATCTACTAACTTTGCTACTACTACTAGCTACTACTAAAATAGAGCTTTTGTTTTTTAGTTATCTCGAGGACGAATACTGCTCAAAATCGGATTAATTTGTCCCAAATGTAAAATGAAATATGTGCGTACTTTATTTGAACAAAAATAATTTAAAACTGGCAATTATTCACGTGATTTTTTACAAATGATAGTGCAGACTAATAATTATTTACCCCAATTCTAAGCAATAATGTCATAATTTTAACGAAACGTAAGGTAAACAACAATCAAGTAATTTTTTTTCACTGATATCCGAACGGCTATGCCTCACACGTTTTAGATCCAGGTTTGTATGATAATTTTGAGCATTGCAGGCTTAAAATTCACTCGCAATACAATAAAAACTGGTGTAAATAAAAATAATTTTTGAAAATTTGTTAGTTTTAGCATTGTCCTCGACATTTGAAATGAACCAATCAACTGAACAACCCAAGTGACGTAATAGCTTTTTGCCGCGAATCTTACTTTTTTAAATATTAAATTTTTTTAATCGGTTATAAAAATTTGCACAATTAATATTTTCGTTTTTTTTTCTTTGAAATACATTTTTTACATCGATTAACCTAACAAACTAAAAAAAATTGGTGATATTATGATTTATTGTTAACGCAAAAATACGCTAAAGAGATGAATGAACGTTTTTTTTTACTTAGTAAAAAATAATTTTCACTTTCGTCACGTCACCTGTTAATACTTCTGTTCATTGCCAATTCATGGAAATTGATTATGATGAGAATTAATTATCTTTTATTAATTATTTATTAATTTTTTATACGTCATATATTTATCCTCGAAGTTTACCATATTTTAAACTTATTACTTTTCCTCATTCATACCGTAGGTGCCTCCAGTATTCTTTTAGCAAATACAATACTTACTTTTGTGTTTGTAGAAAAATCCAAAACCCGAATTTTGGCGTAATTTTCCGTTTTAGGTGTTTTTAAGACCTCCTGAATGGCTTTTACTAAGTTTTCTGTTCGTATGGATGTATGTATATCTCTAGCGTATTTATGTTATGGATTGAAAACTTCAATCCTAAAACTAAATCAATATTTAGGTCTAGGTATGCTATCCAGAAAATAAAATTTTCATATAATATTTATATGACGTCATTAATCGGCAATAATGATTCAACAAAATTTTCTTAAATTTATAAAACGCGGAAAAGTTTTGCGATCGATTTAAGATTTGGCACGCATGTAGTCACATACAAGACCAACATGTTGTGTGCTAAGTTTTATCTCATTATGAGTATTAGTTCAATTTTTTCGGATGACTTGTATTCGTTTTTTCTTTAAAACATGGAAAAAAACTAATGGAGTTGAAATTAACTAATAGTATATGACTTTATGTTATAAACTAAGTTTTTTTTAATACGGGAAGTGGTATTTGTTGGATCATAAAAGTCAAGCCGCATCGAGCGAGGTTAATGCCTGTATAGGTGACCGCTTGGAAAAAACGAATGTATTCACTTTCTGAGGACTAACAAAGCGAGTCCGAAAACGTGCTGCAGTACATTTAGCGATTTTAAAATTCCGAGAACGTTCGAGGATCCGAAATTGTAATATTAGATCTCAAGCGAATTCGATGTAATGAGTATAAGGGCCGAGGTATCCTATATCCGTTAATTATATTATTTGTTATATGAACCTTTGATATTAAGATAATGAAGCGTACCTTTTAAGTAATTAACTTTCTAAAAATATTTTTTTAAATTTATTTAATTTTATCATATTAGTTGTCTCAAGGCCTTGTAAATTTAATGTTATAATTTCAAGTCCCACGTCTATTTCCTTTCACCCACTCTTTTTGGTTATTTCTTTTTTACAGTTTTTATTATGTGTACTCTGCTGTTATAATTAATATGTTAGGCAATTTTTTCCTTTCTTCACCAACTACCGTAGGTATAAGGGAGAGAATTGTGTTCACTAAACAATCCGATGTATCATAATTTTTCATCATGCTGTTTGTGTCTCTGCCTATCTGTGTCACGCATAACTCCGGCTGTGTGTATGCTAGAGAGTTGAAACTTGGCACTGAAATCATACTTTAGGCTTTGTAGTGCTACATGGAAGATTAATTACAGTCTGTGATAACCTATTTTGCTGAGTCCAAACGGGTTTAAAAAATAGGTCAAAATTTTAAAAAAAAATTTAAAAACCGAAAATTTGACCGATTAAATTTTGGTGAAAATTCGCTTATATCATGGCAGTATGCCACTTATATAAACTAGTAATGTGGTAAACTGATATAGCTCAACGACCATGGGGGCGCGATAATATACACCAATTTTTTAAAAAAACGTACACAAGTCATTCCATAAAAATTGAACTAATGCTGATAATCAGATGAAACTTGGCACACTGTTAGTCTTATACATAGTCACATGCGTGCGTGCCAAATCTCAATCCGATCGCATCATTTTTCCGCGCGATTTATGATTTTCCGAGTCATTATTGCGGGTTAATGACGTTATAAAAAAATATTTTCCGAATAGCACAACTACAGCGGTAGACTGATTTTTGTGAAAAATTTCAACTCTCTAGCATAAATACACTGGGCTCTACGATGATAACAGACACATACACATACAAAAACACAGACAGACAACTTTGCGAAAACCACTCAAGAGGCCTTCAAAACGCCTGCAACGGATATTCCGGTTTCATCCCGGTTTCGGATTTTTTTGCCAACACAATTCTTTTCCTACATGCCTACGGTATAAATGTGAAAAAGAAAAACATCGAACGAATTGGCTAAATAAATAAAAAAAATGCCCCGTAAAAATAATAATAATTAAAAAATAAATAATTCTAAAGAACAACAATGTTGCCGCGAAACTGCCCCGGGGGCCATTTATTGACAAGCCATCTATTGATCGAAGGCTCCGTCTTTATGATTAAAAAGCCTTTTATGTACTTTTACAGTGACCATAGTAAATGTGCAAATAATTCAATGCCGTTTAAATAATAAATTCTGTCATGAAATCCTTACATAACATTTTACGAGCAATACAAATCAAATACACTAAATATAAATTGTAATTCAAAGTTATTTATGCCGGAGGTAACATTTAGTCTTCTAGGATATTGTGAAGTTCAAGCCTTTTATAAAACATTCTGAATAATGATGCAATATCAATTGTCTTACATTTTTATACTACTCGCTTATTTTACTGGCTTATGCTTTTCTAATGTAAATAAATATTTCTAATTTATTGAAAATATTTTATCTCCAGACGGTATATGATACGAAATTGAATGACTAGATTTAAGAGAGTAAAGAATCACTTTTCACCATAGAGATATATTACTAGAGGGGCCCTATTGGTTGAATTTTGAAACATTGAAAAAGTAACCTGACCAAATTCGATTATCATTATCATCAAATAAACATAACAAAAAACAGTAAATTATATAGTAGAATGTTAAAAATACAAATCACAACACAAACAATCTGAGGATGTTTCAATTGAGCACTTTATTGGACCGTTTTTAGGATGAGAAGCCAATCATTATTGTTATAGGAGGTTATTTAGTACTTTTCACCTCCAAGGACAATAATGAATGTAAAAAAAAACTCCTAGGACGTAAAAGTAATTCATATATTGCCGCCATTACTGTAATGTAGCGTGTTCAAAAAACAATCTGTATTAAACCTTCATGACTTTTCTTTAAAAACGTTTATTTTGTTTCTGTTTTTGTTCGTAAACTATTTTTTTTCGTTTTTAAAAGGTGTTCTAATTGACAATTTTTGTGTGTTTATTTGTAAAGCTTATACATTTTTGAGTAAAAGTGTGAAGCTATGGATGAATTCAATGACGACGATAATATGGAGTTAATTGGACGTTTGTTTTTTTTTTCAATTAAGTATATAGCGCAGTTTATTTAATGAGTGCTACCTCAATAAAAATAGTGTATGCCATCCGGCTGAGAATGTCTTTATGTCTTGGCAATTTTTCCCGACTCGCTTCGCTCGTCGGTAAATCTAATTACCGTGACATAAAGATACACTTCTCAGCCTTATGGCATAAATAACTATTATTTAAGAACTAAGATACCTATAAATAAGAAGATATACAAGAATAAGATGTATGAAAAAAAATATATCATTAACAATAATTTTAAGTAGAACTAGTGTAATGCTAATAATAATATTAGAATAAATCATTTTAAAGTATAAAAACTAGTTCTTAAAAACTAGTTCTTTATTTAAAAGTAAAAAAAATAAGTTGGCTATCCTGATTTTTTAAAATTATTTTAAGATTTGCATACTCATTGTTTTTTCGACAAGATATCATTAAATCAAAGTTTTTTTTAGTTTAAAACCTTAGCTTTAACTGTTTAACCTGTCTTAAACTTTTATAATTATATTAAAATATTACTTATAACTGCTCTAATATTCTACTCTAATATTTTAATTATGTCAGATAATATTGTGTGCGATATTGACGAACTTTTTAACAATACACCTCCTGACATTGCTATTGAAGCGAACTTGGTAAAAGAAAACTTGTTACCAAAGAAATCGAAAAAGGTATATGACAAAGCATATAACAATTTTAAAAGTTGGTGTCATGATCATAATATACAACAAGTAAGTGAAAATGCATTGCTTGTTTATTTTAATAATGAATGAAAAACAAAACAAGCGTCAAATCTGTGGTCGCTGTATTCAATGATCAAATCATCTTTGCTTGTGAGAAAAAATGTTAATATCAAAAGCTGCATCACTAATAGCATTATTAAAAAGAAAAAACGAAGGTTATGTTGCAAAGAATGCGAATGTTTTTACTAAGAACCAAATTGAAGATTTTTACATAATTCACCTAACGACGAGTTTCTTATGATAAAAGGTAAGATCATCTTTAGTCATTTTCCTTAGTAAAGAAAATTCCTCAGTATCACTATCACTTTTATTTTCCTTAGTAAAGAATTAATTGGTTATGTATCCTTAATAAACCATGCTGGCACAGGCCATGTCTACATAATTCCTACTTTTCCAATGATAAACACCATGACGTTAAAAACAAAGGGAATTCGATGCCTTTGCGAGTTAAAATTAACAAATATCTTGCCTTTTTGTGTTAAATTCTTTCGTTTGTTTAGTTAATCGATGTGGCAACAAGCTAGTAAATCCTGCTGGAGATTACAAGTCACCTCAGAGTTTAGCCGGGTCATCTCCTATTAAAATAAAATAAAACAAACAGTCGAAGTTGTACGAGCTGTACTCATCACAATGTAATGCTTTTAACCTTTTGTCTTCAAATCACGAATATAATAACGCTTCGTAATGCAACACCTGTGGTTTTATTTTATTTCATTAATCTTTCTTATCTTCAAAGGTAGGAAAAGTATTGTCAAAATATAAAAATCGCGTTGATTACAAATCATTATATTTTATCGTCGCTACATTATCGTTGTTTATAACGCTGTGTTTCTCTGACTGTAGATGGATACGTTATGGAATGGGTATATGAATAAAAGAATACCCAATTGATATTCTTAAGTACAAGGTAAAGGAATATATAAACCCAGTAAAGGAAACAAATGCGATTTTTTTCAGACATGGAACGTAGTTCACGTTTTGTCCACCAGGTCTTTGACTGAATTTTGCGATGGACGGAGTCATCTTGTTTTATTATTGTAAATGTAGACATACTATTCACGTTTTTATGATTAAAAAGCCTTTTATGTACTTTTACAGTGACCATAGTAAATGTGCAAATAATTCAATGCCGTTTAAATAATAAATTCTGTCATGAAATCCTTACATAACATTTTACGAGCAATACAAATCAAATACACTAAATATAAATTGTAATTCAAAGTTATTTATGCCGGAGGTAACATTTAGTCTTCTAGGATATTGTGAAGTTCAAGCCTTTTATAAAACATTCTGAATAATGATGCAATATCAATTGTCTTACATTTTTATACTACTCGCTTATTTTACTGGCTTATGCTTTTCTAATGTAAATAAATATTTCTAATTTATTGAAAATATTTTATCTCCAGACGGTATATGATACGAAATTGAATGACTAGATTTAAGAGAGTAAAGAATCACTTTTCACCATAGAGATATATTACTAGAGGGGCCCTATTGGTTGAATTTTGAAACATTGAAAAAGTAACCTGACCAAATTCGATTATCATTATCATCAAATAAACATAACAAAAAACAGTAAATTATATAGTAGAATGTTAAAAATACAAATCACAACACAAACAATCTGAGGATGTTTCAATTGAGCACTTTATTGGACCGTTTTTAGGATGAGAAGCCAATCATTATTGTTATAGGAGGTTATTTAGTACTTTTCACCTCCAAGGACAATAATGAATGTAAAAAAAAACTCCTAGGACGTAAAAGTAATTCATATATTGCCGCCATTACTGTAATGTAGCGTGTTCAAAAAACAATCTGTATTAAACCTTCATGACTTTTCTTTAAAAACGTTTATTTTGTTTCTGTTTTTGTTCGTAAACTATTTTTTTCGTTTTTAAAAGGTGTTCTAATTGACAATTTTGTGTGTTTATTTGTAAAGCTTATACATTTTTGAGTAAAAGTGTGAAGCTATGGATGAATTCAATGACGACGATAATATGGAGTTAATTGGACGTTTGTTTTTTTTTTCAATTAAGTATATAGCGCAGTTTATTTAATGAGTGCTACCTCAATAAAAATAGTGTATGCCATCCGGCTGAGAATGTCTTTATGTCTTGGCAATTTTTCCCGACTCGCTTCGCTCGTCGGTAAATCTAATTACCGTGACATAAAGATACACTTCTCAGCCTTATGGCATAAATAACTATTATTTAAGAACTAAGATACCTATAAATAAGAAGATATACAAAATAAGATGTATGAAAAAAATATTCATTAACAATAATTTTAAGTAGAACTAGTGTAATGCTAATAATAATATAGAATAAATCATTTTAAAAATAAAAACTAGTTCTTAAAAACTAGTTCTTTATTTAAAAGTAAAAAAAAATAAGTTGGCTATCCTGATTTTTAAAATTATTTTAAGATTTGCATACTCATTGTTTTTTCGACAAGATATCATTAAATCAAAGTTTTTTTTAGTTTAAAACCTTAGCTTTAACTGTTTAACCTGTCTTAAACTTTTATAATTATATTAAAATATTACTTATAACTGCTCTAATATTCTACTCTAATATTTTAATTATGTCAGATAATATTGTGTGCGATATTGACGAACTTTTTAACAATACACCTCCTGACATTGCTATTGAAGCGAACTTGGTAAAAGAAAACTTGTTACCAAAGAAATCGAAAAAGGTATATGACAAAGCATATAACAATTTTAAAAGTTGGTGTCATGATCATAATATACAACAAGTAAGTGAAAATGCATTGCTTGTTTATTTTAATAATGAATGAAAAACAAAACAAGCGTCAAATCTGTGGTCGCTGTATTCAATGATCAAATCATCTTTGCTTGTGAGAAAAAATGTTAATATCAAAAGCTGCATCACTAATAGCATTATTAAAAAGAAAAAAACGAAGGTTATGTTGCAAAGAATGCGAATGTTTTTACTAAGAACCAAATTGAAGATTTTTACATAATTCACCTAACGACGAGTTTCTTATGATAAAAGGTAAGATCATCTTTAGTCATTTTCCTTAGTAAAGAAAATTCCTCAGTATCACTATCACTTTTATTTTCCTTAGTAAAGAATTAATTGGTTATGTATCCTTAATAAACCATGCTGGCACAGGCCATGTCTACATAATTCCTACTTTTCCAATGATAAACACCATGACGTTAAAAACAAAGGGAATTCGATGCCTTTGCGAGTTAAAATTAACAAATATCTTGCCTTTTTGTGTTAAATTCTTTCGTTTGTTTAGTTAATCGATGTGGCAACAAGCTAGTAAATCCTGCTGGAGATTACAAGTCACCTCAGAGTTTAGCCGGGTCATCTCCTATTAAAATAAAATAAAACAAACAGTCGAAGTTGTACGAGCTGTACTCATCACAATGTAATGCTTTTAACCTTTTGTCTTCAAATCACGAATATAATAACGCTTCGTAATGCAACACCTGTGGTTTTATTTTATTTCATTAATCTTTCTATCTTCAAAGGTAGGAAAATATTGTCAAAAATATAAAAATCGCGCTATCGTCGTTGTTTTATAACGCTGTGTTTCTCTGACTGTAGATGGATACGTTATGGAATGGGTATATGAATAAAAGAATACCCAATTGATATTCTTAAGTACAAGGTAAAGGAATATATAAACCCAGTAAAGGAAACAAATGCGATTTTTTTCAGACATGGAACGTAGTTCACGTTTTGTCCACCAGGTCTTTGACTGAATTTTGCGATGGACGGAGTCATCTTGTTTTATTATTGTAAATGTAGACATACTATTCACGTTTTTATGATTAAAAAGCCTTTATGTACTTTTACAGTGACCATAGTAAATGTGCAAAAATTCAATGCCGTTAAATAATAAATTCTGTCATGAATCCTTACATAACATTTTACGAGCAATACAAATCAAATACACTAAATATAAATTGTAATTCAAAGTTATTTATGCCGGAGGTAACATTTAGTCTTCTAGGATATTGTGAAGTTCAAGCCTTTTATAAAACATTCTGAATAATGATGCAATATCAATTGTCTTACATTTTTATACTACTCGCTTATTTTACTGGCTTATGCTTTTCTAATGTAAATAAATATTTCTAATTATTGAAAATATTTATCTCCAGACGGTATATGATACGAAATGAATGACTAGATTTAAGAGAGTAAAGAATCACTTTTCACCATAGAGATATATTACTAGAGGGGCCCTATTGGTTGAATTTTGAAACATTGAAAAAGTAACCTGACCAAATTCGATTATCATTATCATCAAATAAACATAACAAAAAACAGTAAATTATATAGTAGAATGTTAAAAATACAAATCACACACAAACAATCTGAGGATGTTTCAATTGAGCACTTTATTGGACCGTTTTAGGATGAGAAGCCAATCATTATTGTTATAGGAGGTTTTTTTACTTTTCACCTCCAAGGACAATAATGAATGTAAAAAAAACTCCTAGGACGTAAAAGTAATTCATATATTGCCGCCATTACTGTAATGTAGCGTTTCAAAAACAATCTGTATTAAACCTTCATGACTTTTCTTTAAAAACGTTTATTTTGTTTCTGTTTTTGTTCGTAAACTATTTTTTTTCGTTTTTAAAAGGTGTTCTAATTGACAATTTTTGTGTGTTTATTTGTAAAGCTTATACATTTTTGAGTAAAAGTGTGAAGCTATGGATGAATTCAATGACGACGATAAATATGGAGTTAATTGGACGTTGTTTTTTTTTCATTAAGTATATAGCGCAGTTTATTTAATGAGTGCTACCTCATAAAAATAGTGTATGCCTCCGGCTGAGAATGTCTTTATGTCTTGGCAATTTTCCGACTCGCTTCGCTCGTCGTAAATCTAATTACCGTGACATAAAGATACACTTCTCAGCCTTATGGCATAAATAACTATTATTTAAGAACTAAGATACCTATAAATAAGAAGATATACAAGAATAAGATGTATGAAAAAAAATATATCATTAACAATAATTTAAGTAGAACTAGTGTAATGCTAATAATATTAGAATAAATCATTTAAAGTTAAAAAAGTTCTTAAAAACTAGTTCTTTATTTAAAAGTAAAAAATAAGTTGGCTATCCTGATTTTTTAAATTATTTTAAGATTTGCATACTCATTGTTTTTTCGACAAGATATCATTAATCAAAGTTTTTTTTAGTTTAACTTAGCTTTAACTGTTTAACCTGTCTTAAACTTTTTATTAAAATATTACTTATAATGCTCTAATATTCTACTCTAAATATTTTAATTATGTCAGATAATATTGTGTGCGATATTGACGAACTTTTTAACAATACACCTCCTGACATTGCTATTGAAGCGAACTTGGTAAAAGAAAACTTGTTACCAAAGAATCGAAAAGGTATATGACAAAGCATATAACAATTTTAAAAGTTGGTGTCATGATCATAATATACAACAAGTAGTGAAAATGCATTGCTTGTTTATTTAATAATGAATGAAAAACAAAACAAGCGTCAATCTGTGGTCGCTGTATTCAATGATCAAATCATCTTTGCTTGTGAGAAAAATGTTAATATCAAAAGCTGCATCACTAATAGCTTATTAAAAGAAAAACGAAGGTTATGTTGCAAAGAATGCGAATGTTTTTACTAAGAACCAAATTGAAGATTTTTACATAATTCACCTACGACGGAGTTTCTTATGAAAAGGTAAGATCATCTTTAGTCATTTTTTAGTAAGAAAATTCCTCAGTATCACTATCACTTTTATTTTCTTAGTAATAATTGGTTATGTATCTTATAAACATGCTGGCACAGGCCATGTCTACATAATTCCTACTTTCCAATGATAAACACATGACGTTAAAAACAAGGAATCGATGCCTTTGCGAGTTAAAATTAACAAATCTTGCCTTTTTGTGTTAAATTCTTTCGTTTGTTTAGTTAATCGATGTGGCAACAAGCTAGTAATCCTGCTGGATCAAGTCACCTCAGAGTTTAGCCGGGTCATCTCCTTTAAAAATAAAATAAAACAAACAGTCGAAGTGTACGAGCTGTACTCATCACAATGTAAATGCTTTAACCTTTTGTCTTCAAATCACGATATATAACGCTCGTAATGCAACACCTGTGGTTTTATTTTATTTCATTAATCTTTCTATCTTCAAGTAGGAAAAGTATTGTCAAATATAAAAATCGCGTGATTAAAAATCATTAATTTTATCGGTCGCTACATTATCGTTGTTTATAACGCTGTGTTTCTCTGACTGTAGATGGATACGTTATGGAATGGGTATATGAATAAAAGAATACCCAATTGATATTTAAGTACAAGTAAAGGAATATTAAACCCAGTAAAGGAAACAAATGCGATTTTTTCAGACATGGAACGTAGTTCCCGTTTTGTCCACCAGGTCTTTGACTAATTTGCGATTGGACGGAGTCATCTTGTTTTATTATTTAAATGTAGACATACTATTCACGTTAAACAACAATTTTGTTTTATAGTATTTCTTTTTACATTTTGTCTTAAATTTTTATAAAAATCTATATTCTCAGAATATAGAAAAAACCGCAAAAAGCGCATTCATTGGTCCCATATTATGCGTTCCAAATTTCAAATCGATCAAATGGTTTTACCTCGTTTTATGATTTTTTTAAAATTTTGCTATATCATTATGCTTATACTCATTATGTTACGCAATAAAAATATTATTTCCCAAGAAGCTTAACTGGGCCTAAAATTACATTTTTGTGTCTAAGTTTAAGTGTCAACTCTCTTATTTAAATACACTGGAAGCTATACTGTGATAACAGACACTTGTACAGACAAGCAATCTTTGTTAAAATCACTCTGGAGGTCTTAAATACCTGAAACAGAAAATTCAAATGGGATCTAGGTTTAGTATGTTTAGTGTAAACGCAATACTTTTCCTATATACCTACAGTGTGAGGGAGAAAAAGTAAAAATTGTGTTCAATATTCAGAAAACCTTATTTTTAAAGCACAGTGACTGATGTAGTCAAGTTAGAGAAAATAATTTTGATTATATTTTACGCCAAATTATTTCTTTGTTCTCTTAATTTTAAGAAATAATTATTCCTGGATACTCGACCAAATCCACCATTGGATATTCAAATTGAATTATTAAAATACAACTAAGTTGTGGGACTATAAAAGAACAATATTTTGAATGTTGAGAAAGTCCGGCATGCTTGATCGATTCTGGAGCCAGTTATTTAAGTTTAAGCTGGAATGGACAGTGTCATCGAACATTCCCATCGAATTACAATAGCGCGCGGTATTAAAGATCACGTCGCAGGAGTGTGCAATGAATAATTTATCGGAACTTAATAGTTCAAGAAACTTTAAAATCTGTGAAAAAAATATTTTGAAATATATAAATTATTGTGTAACTTAATTTAAGCAAGTTAAAATTTGCTTTAAGCTTTAGAGTTAGCTCTGACTCTGATGGCTTAGATCTGTTAGCTGTAGAATTATAGATCTGATTTTAGAGTTGTTTGCTGTAGAATTTTAGCTCTAATCATTTTGAGCTGTTAAAGTGACTTATTTTGTACTGTTTAAACGATAAAGAAAAAACATAGTCTGCCTATCGGCCCGGGTATGATGGAGTGGAGCCCTTCGTATGATAGCTTACACTAAAAATTTTAGGAAATCGCACAAATTTTAAATTATTAGAAATAAGTGGTTCCTTGTTGGTCCATATGCAAAACTTTTTGAGAACACTTTTTTGCGGATTTCCCTCTTTTGTGTGTTGTTGTTTCAGTAATACCTGCGGATTTCCCTCTGTTGTAGTTTGTTGTTTCAATGCTACCTGCGGATTTCCCACTGTTGTAGTTTGTTGTTTCAATACTACCTGCGGATTTCCCACTGTTGTATTTTGTTGTTTCAGTAATACCAGCGGATTTCCCTCTGTTGTATGTTTGCATATGTTGGTTTATCTGTTATAAATATAACGTTTGATAAGATTATACGATCCTTTCCCAAAGTTTTAAAAGGACAATTGTGGTTTCGGTTTATGGTAGAAAGTTGAACTTATTAGGGTACAGTTTAATAATAATAATAATTGCCCAGTAATTTAAAATTATTTATTTTTAAGATGAATCGATAAATAAATACCGCAACTTTGGCTGATTTATATCAAAGATCTAGAATTTTATTTGTGATCATTATTTTGATGGTATTATTGATCAAATAAACGGTTTATTTGTTCGTTTAAAGTTTTAGTATTTGCAATTCTATTTTTTTCTAATATTCATATTTCTATGTTACAGGTATGTAACCTGATTGATAAGATTATAATCTGATCTTAGAGTTTATGTAAGTAGTAATTATAGTACCTGATATATGCTTTGCTATCTGCAAGCGTAAGGAATAGCTTTCGTCCTGACAACTGTTGCATACGCTCCGTTTTTTAGTTTTGCTTCAGTAAATATTTACTCTTGAAGACTTCATCGTCTTTAGAAGGCTTTACAATCATATGAGATCCTTTTATTGTGGGCATACCTTTGTGAGCAAAAGCAAAGCAGAAGGCCTTGCTAATACCATTAAATTAATACCATAGAGATACTTGAGGGGGCATAGCCTATCTTATTACATTGAGAGGCCTGAAACATCTTATTGGGGCTCTCAGGGGCTCTGTGTAACATCATTGAAACCTCCTTAAATAGTGAGTTAAAGTTATAAAAATCAATTGTTTTTGGCTTCCCGCACATTCCTTGTATTTTGATTTGTATTTTCAACGCTCTACTGTATTAGTTACTGAAAGTTTGTACTAATTATGTGATTTATTAGCGAGGTGGTCAGGTTACTTTTTCCATGTTTCAAAATTTAACCTATAGGGCCTCTCTAGTAATATATCTCTATGGTTAGTTAATACTATGACTGCTGTACACTTATACATCTATGAAACATATTGCACATTAAGTCAAACGAGAATATTCTTGAATAGCGTAAAGATATGCACAAATGTGAAACCAGAAAAAAAATTATTCAAGCATCCTAAAACATTACTTAAAGGATCCCGTAGTTGAAAATTTTAATATACTTTGGGGGCTGATTTCAAACAAAGGGGGGGGTTAAGCCCCCAAAGCCCCCTTCTAGAATCTAGTATCCAATAGATTATCGTAAGTACAAAATATAATGTCATTTTCTCTGATATTTCTCTTTATAAAACTGTATCCGATGAGTTTAGTTTTTCTTTCTCCTTACCCGCTGCGTGGAAGCTTCGTTTTCGAAAGCGTAGGATAAACAATTGGGATAATACATTAAGAAATCCACGGATGATTTTGTCTGATATGAATATGACCTGTGACCACTTAATCTCTTCATTATAAATACCATTAGTGAATAAATTACTTTAACAAGTTGCTTGGTTCTTTCAAAAATATTGCGTAATTTTGCTTGCAAATTTACAATTCATTTTCAATGCTTTACCGCATTGAAAATGATGATTGAATGATAGTCAACAATTACTACGTCTGTATCCGACTCCGGGTTAAACTATTAACGCCGATAACTTTTCAATCTCTTTAGTTTTGAAATCAGTACGATTTGTCAGGTTATGGGACCAGATGAGCCCTATGTGCCCATATATTTTTATCCATATAGGCAAAAACAAGTTACTTATTGGGTTTAAAACTTTGTTCAACATCAAGTTAACTTTAATGGTTATGTCAGAGCTATGATCTTATTGAATCAATTTTGGGTCATTTTGGTCATCCTAACATCTATAAGGAGCTGGCAAAACTCATCTAAGAGTAGCAATTGCTACAGACGATTTATGATGGGATTGTCATTAGCCACTTTACTTAGAATAATACTTAAGTACGACACACGGCTAAAATAAGTTAACAGCACGGGAAAATAGTGTTAAGTAATCAATAAGGTTGGCCTGATTTAAAATTGAGGGCTGGTTTAACATCCAGGACCAACCTCATTGGCTCCCTCGCATTATTTTCATACGCTGTCAACTGATTTTAGCCGTGTGTCGTATTATAATATAGAAGGAGCATAGGACCGTTAACACAGTGTAATTCCTTAATAACCCTTAAGCCGATTTACTGGTGGTCTTAAGTTGGGGTACCACCTAACAACAAATCACTATTTATAAATGTGTCATAATTTGTGACCTGTGTCATGTAAGGAACAAATATAATAAGTTAAAAACCTGCTGAGAATTTTATAAAATCGGTCCTAGATAGCAAAAGGGTAGCGTATCATATACGCTTCCCATAGCGTATATGATAATCGAATACGCCACGGAATCAAAATTTAGTTAACGAGGACTACTTTTAACATAATTTTAATTAAAATGTTAAAATACAATTTAAAATACTTAAAAATTGTTATGCACCTATAATTATATTAGTGCAACATAACAATAACAATAATAAGAAAATAATAATTCAGCAACCGGAAGTATTGCCACCATTTATATTAGAAAATTGTATATTGTTAGGTTGGCAGCATTACTTAAGACCTCCAGTGAAAAGGCTTTGCTGTTATCAGTTATATATATATTTGCTCCTATATTTATCTGAGGAATAAGTCTTACACTTCAAGTATGTTCTTTTGAGATTAGGTGATATTGAGAAAGACTTATTTCTATCATGGCTCTATTCTTTTATTCATTACTATTTTTTTTAAGTTAACTTTTTTTCGTTACTTCGTTATCATGCAATCTAAGTTAGCGTGGTCTTACTTTCGTTACATAGCTAACTGTCTTTTCTAACGAAGTGAACGTGTTTGGGTTTAACCAGACTTAGACAAAGAGCATCCTAAGTAATAATATGTAACTTTAATCAAGGAAGTTCCTTACAAAAGACTTAAAAATGATTTTACGAAAAACTTTATTCCCTTGTCATTCTGAGGTAGAAATATGATTTATGGTTTTTTTCAACATTAAAAATACTGTAAGAACACATTTTGTATGGAATTTATGTAACAGAGGTTAATGCAGTAATAATGTTCAAAGACTGCAGTGTAATTATTAAAAAATAGTTCAAAATAACATTATTTTTATGTTTGAAAATATTTTTTTAAAATGGAAGAACCGGAGAGAATGAAAATAAGTTAAGCGACAGTGGAAAATAAGTTATTTTTACCTGGTAAAAATTCCTGAACAAAACTTGCATATTTAAACATTTTAGATGTTGGCCCCTCTGTAATAAAAAACGGGTACAGAGTACCAAGGAACTTGTCCTCATTACATCGGATTCACTACGCTCGTCCTCAGAATTTAAAATTCGCTAAATTTATGCTGAACACGTCTTCGGACTCACTTCGCTCGACCTCAAATAGTTAATATACCCGTTTCATTCTCTCAGCGTTCACCCATACAGCACTGACCGCACTCAATTCTACTTAACTTTTATGATCCAAACAAAATCATGGATATATTTGTCGTATTGAAACGAAACTTGGTGTACTTATTTAGTACGTTATGGTATATTATACGTATACCAAAGTTCAATGTACCAGATTTTCCAATTTTTTAAAAAACGTACAAAAATCATCAATAAAAATTGAACTAACGCTGATAGGCATTAATATGGGGGAGAGGTGGTAATCACCAAGCAAGGCCACGTGGTTGGGCCCTTTTTGTTAGCTACCTAAGATAGTACCTACTCCTTTTAATTTCAAGTTTAGGTATATTTCATTTAATCTACACAAAAGAGCCGTGAATTTCTATAGTTCAACTCATGCTTTTTCAACCCAAGGATGATTATGCAAGCCTGCACCTATAATTTTATCGAGTCATTAATGATGACGATTGTCCAATGATGGCCATAAATAATGTCATGTTGAAGCCATATGCATGCGTGCACCCATAATTTTATCGAGCCATTATTGATGACGATTGTCCAATGATGGTCATAAATAATGTCATGTTGACCTCATATGGATGCGTGCACCCATAATTTTATCGAGCCATTAATGATGACGATTGTCCAATGATGGCCATATTGATAGTCATATGGTTGACCATATGATGGTCATATTGAACCCATATGCATGCGTGCATACATAATTTTATCGAGCCATTAATGATGACGATTGTCCAATGATGTTGAATAATAGAACCGCTTCCTGTTGGAGCAAACCTTTTTTTCTTGTTACATTCCTACGTGTCTCTCGCGCAAGTATATTGTATTTATATTACGTTGTCGATATTAAAAACTTTACTTGTGTCCATTTATCATTGATAATATAGCAAATTTATGGTATAAGAACATAAAGATAGCTTTGTCTATATCTAACACCTTTGAGCGGTTTAAGCAATCTTAACAGGACAATTTGTAACCTGAATACCTAGAGACTAACCTTCCCGTATAGACTTACTCTGATGCTAAATGTATATACCATTTTACCTACACAACGTCTGTGGGTCGCTAAGTCAATTAATTCTTTAGTTAATAACTAATTATTGAGAATTAAAAGATTTATTAGATAGGAGAAGGCACGACTCTGATGCATCACGTGTTGCAATTAAACGTTGTATTATTTAGTAATAGTTTATTTTATATTGCGTTTATTAAAAGCATTAAGGATGACCTAGCATTTTGATTTATTGGTTGAAGAACTAATTATTGAAGAAGATGCTTAGTTAGTTTTAAGATTCGCTTAGCGGTGGATAAATTTCTCTACGCTGTTATTCAATAGGAACGTGGTCCGCTATTTTGATCCGCCCTTGATTGTATTATGTTGTGTTATGGGACCTTGCCCTAAATACTACTAACATTACCTAAAAAATGCATTTAAATCCGTCCTACAGCCTTCGAAAAATGATGGTATTAAAATTTCTTGAAACAGATAGACACGCTTTTAATGATCATGGAATAATAAAAATACTTCTATTAAATAAAGTGGAGGCTATTATTACTTTTTAGTGCAACAATAATAGTGCCAACAATTTTTAGTTTCGAAGGTACAAATAAAGAAATGGAATAAATAAACTCATCGACGAACGTATAGGTATTAAATTTATTTAAAAAGTGAATATATCATGTAAGAATTTCATGATGAATTAAATTTCGCGACAAACTGTCCCATGCACTGATCACATAACCTACGTAGAAATTGTGGAGTAAACAGTATCAGTTGGTCAACAAGGAGAAAGAACGCTGTAAAATACAGAGGTATTTTGAACGTAAATAGTTCATTTTTTTGCCACCAGAATGGCCACTCGGCGCTGACGTCTGTCTTACGTGTTCCCTACAACGCTTTCCAAAAGCAAGCTGCTCCATCTTGCCAGCGCTGCAAGAATCTCGCTTACAACTTTTTAGAACGGTGGATATTTTTATTTTATTTTACAAAAACCCTTTTTTTATCGATTTCGTGAATAGTTTAAGTTGTGCTAACTTTTCTCGTGAGGACAGTAAAAAAACTTTAATCCCAAAAATATCATAAAACTTGTAAGCATTACCTTGTGAAGCAGAATGGTTCACAAGGTTAAGATTCTCGGCACAATGTTTGGATTCCGGCGGCCATCTTGCTGCGAGGAGCTTCATTTTGTAAAGCGTTGAATGTCTTTCGTATTGGTTGACGTATATTTGTATACATAAAACGATCACTAAGCTTCTAGCTTATATATTTACAGTATATAACGGATAGTAGCTAAATAAACTAACCACACGATAACTTGTCAACCTTCTGCTAAAATTTCTGAATTTAACCATGTTATATCGAACCAAATGCTTGCTCAACTCCCTTTCAGTGTAACTGATAAAAATTATAAAAACTGCAACTGATTCACTCTTTCTATGCAATTGGTTTCGAACCTTTTGTAAAAAGGTTAAATGACATCTAGCAAATCGTGTTCCAAAGAATAATGGTCGACTATTTATCCTTAAAGTCATCTTTTATATAAATTTATACTAACTTTTTACAATAGGTTTAATTGAAACCTCACGCTTTCCTTTGTCAGTGTGTTTAAATCTTTATTTTCCATTTTGTTCCCATGATATTTGCCAATTATAAGCAAATGTTGATTTTGATTTGTAATATTCTATCCTTTTTACTTTGTTAGTACAAAGTTATTAGAGATTTTTGTTTCACATATTGATTTAATATACTTCGTCACTAAATTAATTTGTAAGATCCAAGCTGGGAATAATAAAAGCAAAATTACTGTGTCGACTTTTCGGAGAAGCTGGCCGTAATCGTGTCTTGAAAAGAAAAACATGAATATGTCTTTTTACTTTTCCTCATTTATAACGTTTGTATGTAGGGAATGATTGTGTTTACACTAATAATCTGAAACCAGAATATCAAATCCATTTCAGCTATTTTAAGGCATCCTAAGTGGGATTTCCCTTCTGTATATGTGTGTATCTATTGTCATCTTATAAGCTAGAGAGTTGAAAACAAATATTTAAAGTTTTCATTAGTTATATTTTTATATAGATAAAAATATAAATATACAACGTTCCAAAAAGCGATAACATTGATACTCAAAGTTGCCCTGAGTAAAAATATAGAGGTCCATTTGTAAAAAGGTTAAATGACATCTAGCAAATCGTGTTCCGAAGAATAATGGTCGACTATTTATCCTTA
>JACMZG010001914.1:22929942-22954942 GCA_018340805.1 Microvelia longipes | reverse complement strand
AAGTAAAATTTTTATGGATATTTTGACGTTATTTAAGAAACTAATTCTGGCGCAAAGGTCCGCAAGCCGACGAATTTCCTTTGTAATGCATGCTTAGTTCAATGTTTATGCTTCAAACCTTGAGCAGTAGGCGTTACTACTTAATGCTTAATTATTTTCGGATTTTTCAGTGACAATAAGCTTATTTGTTTTTGAGTTGTATAGCAAGTAGTAATGCTTCTGTTTAAGTTATGAAGCATCACCTGAAAACTTAAACGAGATATGAATTAATGAGCAAAGAAGTACGCATTTCAAAAGAAATTTAGCCAGCTGGCAGACCTTCGCGCTAGAATTATTTGGTCGTTGTATAAAATTATTAAGTGTAGATATAACGATAATAAATTATCGCTGGTACTGGAAAAAAAAGTTTCAAACCTAGGGGACCTAGCTATAAGTACATTTAGTGCTAGTTTTGACTGCAGTCCGGTTTCAGAGTAAGGGACCCAAAAACATCGACGGAACCCTATTAGTTTTCTAGTCGTTATGGACCTCTGATATGGATTTACAATACACTTCCGACTTCGATTTCTACCATGCTACACATCCCATGAGCGAACTGTTTCAAATGAAATTCGCTAAAAACAGTTTATGATATAATAGTGTACTTAGATTCAATATCACGAAACATGCAAATTATATGATTTTAAGTTAAAGGATAAAACAAATGACATGGTTTACAATAAAATCTTAAAGAAAGGATTTATCAGGAATATTCCCCTATTGCGTTAGATGAATATCGTGTTATAGACTTAGATGAATTAAGGCTGGGTGGGAACCTCTTATTTTTGTACTTGCGTAATAGACGAAGCATGTTTTAAATACAGACCTTATTTATAGACATTTTTAGCCCCTAAATTTAAACTTCACAGTTTTTTTAAAAACTTCCATTTTTAGGAATCGTATACAAGTGTATACGATGTATACATAATGTACATAGTTAACATAGGTAACATAATGTAGATGTGTTAAAAACTATGGGATCTATTTGAGAAGTACGAATGTCAATTAGCTGGGAAATCTAGCAGTGTTGCATTTAAGCCTTGATAATATAACTTCAATCGTATTTGCCTATGAGGAGGATTTTGAGAATACACTGTGTATGCTTTGTGTAATAGAAATCAGTAGAGTATCTTATTCAGAAAAGTCCTTTGATTTTTGCTGACCCATAGCCTCTGATCTTTATAAGTGACGCAAGTTATCCTCCATATTCTATTAACTTTCCCTTCAGAATGTCCTTTCTGTTTTATATCGTTGCTGGTTTCATTCACATATTCCCTCGTGTAATTTCACAAAGCCAAATTTAATGTATTATTCATGGGATGTATTTTGCCTTACTGGGTTTCATTTATTAAATCAATTCAGTCAGTACTAATATGTCTCTTTAAGCTTCTTCATTATCATTATCAGTCAGTAATAATGCGTCACTTAAAGCTTCTACGTTATCATTATTTTCAGTAATAATGCGTCTCTTTGCTTCTACATTATCATTATTTCAGTAATAATGCGTCTCTTTAAGCTTCTACATTATCATTATTATTCAGTAATAATGCGTTTCTTTAAGCTTCTACATTATCATTATTATTCAGTAATAATGCGTCTCTTAAGCTTATTATTCATTAATTATTCAGTAATATGCGTTCTTTAAGCTTCTACATTATCATTATTATTCAGTAATAATGCGTTTCTTTAAGCTTCTACATTATCATTATATTCAGTAATAATTCTTAGCTTCTAATTATCTTTATTATCAATAAGCGTCTCTTTAATACATTATCATTTTATTCAGTAATAATCTTTAAGCTTCTACATTATCCGTTTCTTTAAGCTTCTCATATATTATTATTCATTAATGCGTCTCATTATTATCATATAGTCAGTAATAATGGTCTCTTTGATATTCTACTTTGTTATCAGTAATCAGTACTATTGCGTTTCTTTGATCTTTTCCATTGCTATCATCAGTCAATGCGCTAATGCGTCTCTTTGATTTTCTTATTTGTCATTTTTAGTCAGTGCTTTTGCGTTTCTTTGATCTTTTCTATTGCTATCATCAATCAATGCGCTAATGCTACTCTTTGATATTCTACTTTGTCATCATTAGTCAGTAATAATGTATCTCTTTAATATTCTTCATGGCCACCACCAGTCAGTGCTTATGCGTCTCTTGATATTCTTCTTGGCACCAGTCAGCTCTTATGCGTCTCTTTTATATTCTACTTTGTCATCATTAGTCAGTAATTAATGCATCTCTTTGATATTCTTCATGGCCACCACCAGTCAGTGCTTATGCGTCTCTTTGATATTCTTCTTGGCCACAACCAGTCAGCTCTTATGCGTCTCTTTTATATTCTACTTTGTCATCATTAGTCAGTAATAATGCATCTCTTTGTATTTTCATGGCCACCACCAGCAGTGCTTATTCTTTGATAATGGCCAGTCAGCTTTATGCGTCTTTTATATTCCTACTTTGTCATCATTAGTCATAATAATGCATCTCTTTGATATTTTTCATGGCCACCACCAGTCAGTGCTTATGCGTCTCTTTGATATTCTTCATGGCCACCACCAGTCATTGCTTATGCGTCTCTTTGATATTCTTCATGGCCACCACCAGTCAGTGCTAATGCGACTCTTTGATATTGCTACCTTTGATATTCTACTTTGTCATTATTAGTCAGTAATAATGCGGCTCTTTTGAATATTGGGCTTTAGATAAAATATAGTGCTACATTCTTACAAATCACTTCCTTTTTTCAACAATATTGTAATAATAATAACAATTAATTATGCTTTAATTTTTCAATGAAATTTGTTAACAATATTGTTAATACCAACAACTATTCTAAACAGTGTCGACTTTTGGATAAATCTATTAACAGGTCTTTAAAACGATTTGTTTACAAATAAACCATTCGTTTGTTAATTGTTACATGACGCAGTGTTATTGGTTTAACCGAAAGCCGCTGAAGTTAAACAATGGCTCTATTAAGGGTGATTATTTTAAATCTGAGAACTAAATTTGGTCCGCCAACATGCTTGACTCACTGAAAATATCATCCCAGGTCCTCTATATGAACCTCTATTAGCTGATTCAGGTCTTAGTTAGGATGAACTGGATGACCTCCCTTTATGACTTCAAAGTTTACTTATGGTTATTAATAAAATACTTTGCCCTACAATCTGTCAAGTATTTATATGTGTCCGGTGCTATATTGTCAAAAGATTTTAAAATTGGCAATACATGATTTAAACTGAAATATTGTCAAGTAGTTTGGGGAGTACGGCGCCGTATTAGAGTCAAAAAATTGTAGTATCACAAGATTTCTAGAAAGGATACAATTTTGTGATTTGATAATACGTTGGAATAACATTATCTCTTACTGACTAATAATACCTTGTATTAGAATAATAAAATCTATCTATAAGACAGTGACGTGTTAATAGTGCCTCTTCGTACACTTTACATACGAACCTTAAAGGTATTAAGGTTCCTAGTTTAATTGTATATCCTGTATAGAGTCTAGACTTTAGTCTAGACTTTTTATTTGCTATTATTGCGTGACTAGTAGATGAGCTTTAATGTTGAACTTTAACCGTTTTCTACCAAGAGTTAGTTATTATTCCTAACCGCATTGAATTTGACCCTATGTTTAGAAATTACAATATCTTGAACCGTAAAATGTCATCAATAGCTGTCTTTGTACATAGTCTTTGTACATGTCTGACAACCCTGTTAAATTTTCAATGTAGATAAATTGTTTGACGAAGTTTCAAATAATTGAAATAAACATATTTTTTAACCTTCAGAAATTTGTAAGGATTGTTTAAAGGTTATAACGAGGTTTTATGGAAAAGATGTGTCCTTTCTCAGTTCATGGACATCACGAAGTTTTGAGTCTGCGCATAGACCTCCTACATCTACACGATGAAGGCACACGGCTCACAGTACCGAATTAAGATTAGATAAAAACAACAAGACATTATTGATAAATACCAGAAAAGAGGTCTATATATTAAACAACCTGGGTGGTGCTAATTATAAAAATAATAATAAATTGACATGAAGCCTACTAATAGGAACTAACTTTTAAATTTACAAGCTCAGAATTTGTTCACTTTGAAAGCGCAATACCTGCTTCATAATACCATCTTCTTACTATAAGATATTTAGGTTTTTTTTAAAAAAAAAAAAAAAATATATATTTATATATAATATATATATATATATATATATATATATATATAATAATATATATATATATATATATATATATATATACAGGGTGTACAAAATAAAACTCCCTTTCCCGAAAGGAGGTGGTATACAGCTCATTTCCAACAAAAAATACATATTACTATGGTCCGATTCTCAGCCGTTTTCCCACAAGGTCAAATTTCATGATTTTTTTAAAACTCCTTGACTTGCATTCAGAAATGGCTGATATCTCAGAAAGTATACAATGTAGCTTCAAAATATTGCATTTGGAAAGCTGAGGAAATTTTCTATAAGACAACCTGGTTGTTATATCCAAAAAGTATGTATTCATGTGTAAAAAATAGCATAACTCAAAAATGTTGAAAAATGAAAATTTTGAAACTTTTTACGGTACATTTAAGCTTAATGAACCAATTTGAGAAACCTCTTGTTGCTAGCGAAAACTACCTTGAACACTCCTCTTTAAGGTGACACCCATAATTATACCCATTTGTAGGGCTATTTTTTGAGTTAAGACTGATATAAACTCAAAAAACACCCAAAAATACAAGTTTTTTGTATTTCTTGTGAGTTAATTTATGGGGTCTTCATTGTCGAACGCTTTTTAATTATACTTTTTTTTTTAAATAAGGGATTCATAAACTATCAAAAAGTGTTATTAATTTTTAATTGGTTATAAAATTAGAATTAAAATTAATTTAGTTTGAAATATGAAACTTTTAAAATTAACATTTATAAAAATAAATTTTGTTGTGGGGGAGTTCAGATTAATGCTATTTTTGACAATTATTTATTTTGATATCATTAAAAATATTGTTCAAAAATTCCTCCCTACTATACACACTTGTACTTACAAGGGATTCTTTAAATTGAAATATAAATCCCAACAGGATTTTGTCTAAGCTCATCGCAAGTTTGCAGAATCCTCTCTGTAAGTCTTCTAGAGATCCACCGGGGTGGAATACTTCTTGTTTTAGGCTACCCCAAGTATAAAAGTCAAGAGGAGTGTGGTCAGGACTTCTTTAATTATTTTTATTAAAAATAATAATTAAAAAAGTCGTCTGCATAATACGTTATGTATGAATTAAAAAAAGTTCGACAATGAAGACCCCAAAAATTAACTCACAATAAATACAAATACTTGTATTTTTGGGTGTTTTTTGAGTTATATTCTCCTTAACTCAAAAATAGCCCTACAAATGGGTATAATTATGGGTGTCACCTTAAAGAGAAGTGTTCAAGGTTAGTTTTCCTAGCAACAAGAGGTTCTCAAATTGGCTCATTAAGCTTCAATGTACCGTCAAAAAGTTTCAAAATTTTCATTTTTTGTCAACATTTTTGAGTTATGCCTATTTTTTACACATGAATACATACTTTTTGGATATAACAACCAGGTTGTCTTATAGAAAATTTCCTCAGCTTTCCAACAAATCCAATATTTTGAAGCTACATTGTATACTTTCTGAGATATCAGCCATTTTCTGAATGCAAGTCAAGGAGTTTAAAAAAATCATGAAATTTGACCTTGTGGGAAAACGGTTGAGAATCGGACCATAGTTAATATGAAAATTTTTGTTGGAAATGAGGTGTAGTACCACCTCCTTTCGGGAAGGGAGTTTTTTTTGTACACCCTGTATATAGGGGGGCCCTGAAAATATCTTGCGGGGAGGCCTCCAATGATGTAGTTACGCCCCTGCCAAAAACTTTAATTTTGTGTTTTTATACCTATCTGACCAATACCTCATAAAATTATCTTGTAAAGATGATACATTCACTCAACACACAGACAGGCTACAAAACACCTAAAATAAATAATTCATTAAAAAGCCTGGTTTCGGATTTTAAGCAACAACAATACTTTTCCTACAGAAAAGTAAAAAAATCAAACAATTATAAGGAATATAATAATAGTTATTCAACTTATTCTTTCATTTTTTAAAAATCATTTTAATTCTTTGTTTTCATTGCTTTTATGAGATTTTTTCCTTCACAAAAACACCTGGATTTTTATCGTAATATTTTCCATCTTATCCTGGTTCAGTTTCCTTTCAAAGATGTATCCTGAATTACGAAGTCTTCATAATCTACATAGGTTGCAAGATGTTTTTTTTATCTACTTAAACAACTTCATGTTTAATGAACCTCTTATTCATTATATTCTGTACTTTTTATTTATTATTCTTGAAGTTTGATGTAGTTTACTTCTCATTAAAGACTCGTCTTTATAAAAAAAATCTGGTATACTCAAAATCAAAATTATTAAGCTCTTTTGTTTAATGTTACGTCTGCCTCCTTGGCTGTGATCGTATAGGCACTCGATTTCGGCACCGGAGGTCCGGGATTCGCAGCACGGGCTATGCTCTAAGATTATATGAATAGTATTTGTATTTAAAAGATTTCACCATTGATTAATACTTAGAGGATGGTAGACACAACCCACCTGAGGTAGTTCCCGCAGGGTGAATACCCTGATAGGCCGAAAGGCCCTAAAACGGGCATTTTATTTTATTTTATAGTGTTATTATCTTCTTTTACAGATTTTTTTAAACATTCTGACTCAGCAACATGAGGCCACATCAACTTTGTTTTTTAATATGATTTGTGTCCTCTCCAGGGTCATTTTTGTACCAATTTTGATTACAAATTATTAATTAATGCGTAGAAATACATAAACAGATATATGAATATAAATATATTATATATATATATATATATATATATATATATATATATATATATATTTCTTATGCGCAGACAGATCGGATGTCTTCAGTAATACCATGAGATTACATCAAAACGAATTAAGTAATAATACTATTTACACTATTACTTAATTAACCTTACTCTTCAATGAGTTTAGACAAATTACTCAATGCAGAACAATTTTAGTAAATTATCTTTTGTTCTTTTGATAAGCAAGTAAAAGAAAATAATTACAGTAGTAAGCCACGGTTTTACATTTTTTTTATAGTAATGATGCAAAAGTAATACCTCAATTTTATTACAAAGATATTCGAAAAAGTTTAAGAGCATTGCAGTCAGCCGAGAAGAGAAAACTAACCTTTGACACTTCGTCTGAAAAGAAGTTGAAATTGAAAATAGTTTTTTTAGTTCACTTCCCTGTAGAAAATAAAAATAATCTGAATCCGTCACACAGTCCTCCACTGTAATGCATTTCTTTTTTTGCGCTGCTATTATCATTTTATTTTAGTTTTATAACTTTGGAGCTTTTGGACTGTTATAAATTGCAATATCAATTGCATTAATGAAGACTTAAGTTCTTTTTTATTAAAATTTATTGAAAATAAATTGACGAAGAGCTTTCGCCAAGGGATCCTGAGCTTCTTCAGTTCTTAAAAATGTTTAAGAACTGAAGAAGCTCAAGGTCCCTGAGGTTTAATTTTATTGATATTATTTTAGTTTAGTGCTAATTAATTTTAGAGGAATAATACCACAATTAGTATGGCTCTATGTATTCCCACTCGATAGATTTTACTTTCCCTCATTTATACCGTATGTATATAGGAAAGTATAGTGTTTGCCAAAAAATCCGAACTATTAGTTTTATGTGTTTTTATGGATTCGGCCTCGTGAGTGGTTTTCATAAAGTTGTCTGTAAATGTGTGTTTGTGTGTCTGTTTTCATCGTAGCTCCCCAGTATAGTTGTGCCATCCGGAAAATATTTTTTATGACGTCATTGGCTCAACAAAATTTTCTAAAATTCATAAAACGCGAAAAAAATGTTGTGATCAATTTGAGATTTAGCACACATGTGGCCATGTGTTAGACCAACATATGTGCTAAGTTTCATCTCATTATCGTTATTAGTTCAATTTTTATCAGATGACTTGTGTACGTTTTTTAAACGTTTTTAAAAATCGGAAAATGATCAAATTGAGTTGAGATTCGGTACAAGTGTATACCTTTACGAAATAAATAAGTACACAATTTTTGTTTCAATAGGTCAAGTATATCCATTATTTTTGTTGGATTATAAAAGTTAAGCATCATTGAGCGTGGTCAGTGCCTAGATGGGTGACTGCTGGGAATGAAATGGATATATTTTTTATCTGAGGACAAGCGAAACGAGTCCGAAGACGAGTTGAAATATAAAATCAACGAATAGTATTTTCTTAGGACGAGCGAAGCGAGTCCGAAGTAGGTAGGATAAGCGTAGCGAATCCGATAAGACGAGGAAAAGTTCTGAGGTACATCGCACCCGATTTTATAAGATAGTAATTAGGAATATATAAGATTACCTTGGAGGTAAGGCTACGTTTTTGGGTCCTTTTTACTAACTTCCTTAGGTAGAAGATAGTTTGGTACTATTGAGTGTCCTAAATTTTAACTAAACCCAAGTACCTAACGCCTCACTGGTTCGAAACCACTAGCTTTACGTCCCTTTCGAAGTCCCTTCGCATGAAACCCCTAGAGGCCGCCCCGGCTGGGATTGAACCCGGACTGTCTGGGTTTCAGTCGCATGTGTTGACGATTAAATACTCCCACGCGGTTAATCACTGCAAGAAGAAATTAAGAAAAATAACTTAAGTTTTTCGCCATTCTATCACGCCTTTTAGCAAAAAGTACCTCAAATGCGACATTTTTGTCTTTTTAACAAACATTAATTCCCCCAGACAGATTAATTCCAGATTAATTCCCCCCCCCCTGCTCTACTATCCTAATTTTAAAATAATTTTTGTTAACATTACAATTATTTAATAATTACATTTATGTATAATATAATTATTATTTATTAAAAAATAATAGTATTTAATGTTTTAAACCCTTCTCCAAAAGCTCTAAACTTCCATTGATAATAGTTATTATTATTTAATTTCAACTCTCTAACATAAATACACTAAGAGCTACGATGATAATAGACACACACACATACAGACAGACAACTTCGTAAAAACGACTCAGGAGGCCTTAAAACACCTGAAACGGATAATTCCGGTGTCATCCTGGTTTCAGATTTTTTACAAACACAATACTTTTCCTATATACCTACGGTATAAATAAGGAAAAGTATAAAGGTACGTTATTTACTGTAAAAGCTAGGTTTAGACTTGTTTCCTGAAGGGGACTCTCTTAAAAACACTTATCAATAGAATCTAATGTCTATAACTCTCATGGACGTAAAAAACTGGTTCATCACGTCGCGCCGGACGATGTCACTGAAGATGTCCACTCAGATTAACTCAGGTCGTGGAAACACTAACCCGTCGTGTCCATGATATCACTTTCCAAAATATCGTGATGTCTTCCCTTTCATTAAAACCATAAAAAGACCAAGTTATAAGAAAAGATGCAATAATGAATTCTTAATGGTCTTGCGAGGTTCTCGTTGTTCCCCCTAAACCAAAGTGAAAACAGGTTCCGTTTTCCAAACAGTTTTATGTCTTTGCTGAAAGATATAAAATATATTATTTATTGTTATTCCACACTAATAGAATTAGAATTCAAAGTATGAGCGCTAGAGGAGTTCATCATGATCAGAATAATAAAATAAGTCTCTCCACTGATGTATTATTTATTTAAAATAAAGCATAACCGGCTTTTAACCAAATAGGTCATTATCAGTACTGGTGAGATGTTAGGAAGCTAGGTTTTGAGTCTTTTCTTACTGTTGACTAATATAAGACTCTTATAACATCTCACCAACACTGATGATGACCTTTAGTTGGTTGAAAGCCGGTTATGCTTTATTTTAAATAAATAATACATCAGTGGGAGATTTATTTTAATAGAAATAGTTCTTCTATTAAAGCGGACATTTTAGGTAGAAAGAATAACAAATGGAAAAATCAGGTTAGGGGTTCCCGATCCCTCACCAAATCGGATTTGATACGCTCATCTTCTCTACTTCGACTCGCTTTACTCGTCCTCCGAGTATAAAAATCACTATTATATATATATATATATATATAATATATATATTATATATATATATATATATATCTGTGTGTATTTGTATGTTTGTATAATGCATTAAGTTTTATCTTGTATAATCAGAGACGAATAAATAAAAATTAGGTAATTCAAACAAGGTAAAGATCCTTTTGTTTAAATGTCCTTTAACAAAATCTATCCAAAAACATTCAATGAGTATTATATTTCAATTTAAGCATTTCCTTTTTATTAGAAACTTCGCTTAATATGATCGCTGTTAGGTTAAAATAGGATGTTTCATTATTCTCCCTGGTTTCATTGCTATTTATCACATAGGCGCGGTTCTAGGGGGGGGGGGGTGGGCTAAAGTCCCCCTTTTTTGAAATTAGTCCCCCTAAGTAAAACATATCGCCTTCTAAGCTACTAAAACTAAAAATAAATTTTTTAACATCATGATAGTTAAAATAAAATTCCACTTGAACTAACGAAAATAGTATATTATGCTACTAGGCAGCAAAATGGAATTTTGCAGACGAGTTTTATAAATTTGCCCCCGAGCCGAAGGCGAGGGCGGGCTATGGAAATTACCTGCAGAGGCGCAAGCCGAGGCAGGTTAATTAACCCATTTGACAGACGAGGCGAAGCCGAGGCTGGCAAATGGCGAATTACCTGCAGAGGCGTAAGCCGAGGCAGGTAATTAATTGCACGAGTCTGCAATGTTTCCTTTGCTGCATAGTAGCATATACTATTTTATCTACTAACGGCAGAAAAAATACACAAGAGATTATTTTAAATACTTGCTGCGATATTTTACAGGCAGTAAAGACTGCTTTGAAGTAGATGCAACGCTGACAATATCAGGTGAAGTGTGGTCCAATAACTCGTCAATGTCAAAAATGTTTGTATCTTTATTCACTTCACTGTTGTTCTCACTCATTATGTTTTAGTAACTTAACTTTAGGTTTACAGATTTAGTTTTTTGATAACGTTCTATTTTTGTAACTTTATATACTTAAACTTAAATATAAACAACCTGAAATACAAAATCTGACGACTTAAACATTAAAAACTGTCGATTCATAAACAGCTGGTAAATAATTTAATTTTAATGCCAGAATTATCAGTGTTGACAATTTGTTTCCAAAACATTATATATTATTAGATAAACAAATGTTAAATGTTAAACATTTACTAATAATATCGTAATTTTAAGTAGCAATAAAGAAAGTTACATACTAGAAACAAGCTAGATAAATCATAGTTTACAAAATAAAACAATACCGAATTCACGCAATAATTTGTAAATAATAACCTCCACTCATCATTTTCCCGCCTAGGAAGTTTTTGACTTGTTTCCCATGTTATTTAAATGAACCATAACTCCCTAGTACTTTTTTCATTACCAAAACATTTTGCGTACTGTTTTGAAACATTTTGCGTACTGTTTTAAAATATTTCCCGTATTGTTTGACAGTGTAGGTAAAATGACATTTTGCAGCTTAAAAACAGTCCAGTAATGGCTAATTTTGCTGCCGTGAGTAGATAAAATTATTTACTCCATACACTGATAACTTTAAACGACGTCTTCTGATGTCTAAGTAAACTAATAAAGTTTCTTAAAGTAAAAGTATTGTAGCACAGATGACGGTATAAATTAGAGGTTAGGGTCATTCACAAACCTCCGTAAGATGTTTACGTAATAAAGAAATTAATGGCCATTTATAACCGGTCCGGTTAAACCCAACATGGTATGTTGAAATTCAAATTAATTTGATTTTTTTTTGAAGATGCTTTAAGGCTATAATACGCCGGATATTGTTTTTCGAAAAACGATAAATTTTAATAATATGTACCTTCCATAATTCTCTGATAAAATGATAGACATTGAAATAAATGGTTTATTGTGATTTATATATATATATATATTATATATACATATATATATATATATATATATATATATATATATATATATAATACACCATTTATTATTATATATATATATTTGTAACTCAATATTTATTATCTAACCTAAACACACCCACACCAATATATATATATATATATATATAATTGCATATTATAATTATAAAAATCTATACACTTTAAATGTATCTTAAATACTTTTAATTACTCTCGGTTTACCACGCGTTCTCGGCTATTTTCGCCAGTAAAGTTGGGCGAGGTAAAACTAATAACAAATTAATTTTATCTCCATACGGTGTTTAATGTTAAGTTTAATGACTAGTTTTAGGAAGTGAATCTAAGAATAACTAATTTTTAAAGAATATTTAGTAACACAACACACTCACTCATACACACACACAACACACATATAATATATATATATATATATATATATATATATATATATATATTATATATATATATATATATATTAATATATATATATATATATATATATATACTTAATATAAAGAAACATGTAGAAAACTTACAATAAAAACGTAACGTTTCGAACTGATTAAGTTCTTCCACAGACGAAGAGAGACTCAAATTTATATGAATATATATGATATATATATATGATAATATATTATATGAATATATATTATATATATATATATATATATATATATATATATTGATTTCGTTATCATTATTGTATTTTAATAAGTGACTTCGATTTTTAGGCTGTCCCTTTTTTCTTCTCCTCACCTACTGTCGTAGATATAAGGAAAAGTATTGAGCTCTTCTTGAAACAACGAGTCGGAGGTATCATCATAATTATCCGTTTCTGGCATTTTCATGATGTTTTGAATGGTTTTCATCATGCTCTATGTCTGTGTCCCGCATATCTTCCTGCTATGTTTATGCTATAGAAATTAAACTTGGACAAAAAACAGTATTTAGGTCCAGTTGTGCTGTCCGGATGATTATATTTTTCAGATAACGATAACCCAGTTTGCTGTCATAAACAAAACGAAAATTTGACTAATCGAGTTGAAATTTGATACAAATGTACATCTATAAGTGGGCAATAGATCCACAAAATTTCATTATGATATTGTTTGTCATTTTGAAAATATTGATTGTTATAGATTTTGAAACTTTAACGGCCTATAAATTTTAATTTTCTTACTCTTTTTTAACTTTTGACATACCGTCAGAAAGCGAAACTTATTATAAATTAGAAGTGGAAATTCCATTGCTATTGGACTTTTGATTTGTAAGATGGTTTATTGGTGCGACTCTTAAAACTATATGAAAAGGTTTGTTTACATCTGCCAAAATTACATTTTATGCCGCATAAAATTTAATTTAACAAATCATATTATACATTGATACAATATAGTGCTAATATTTTTGTAAAGATTTGTACTCATAAAAATCTAGGCAGCCTAAAAATGATAAATTTTCTACGCTTTAATAAATCCAATGCTTTAACCGCCTGGATGTTTGGAATGCCTTGTAATCCTGAGGTCCAGCTTAACGAGATTGAAGTAATACCACCTTAGACTTTGAATCATTATGACATTTAGAGGACTAACGAAGCGAGTCCGAAGTTGTGTGGAAAGGTACCGAGGTACCATGTACCCGATGTTTTGTTACGGGAACCGACCCCTGAGATCTGTTTCTGTTTTATATTACTATACTGAGGCTTTTATGTGTACCTAATTACTGATACTAAGGCATCTCTCCGTAAGACCATTTGAAATTGTTACTTATATAATGACCAGATTCAGTAAAACCTTTCGTTTCTTTTGCCTGTACCTGTTAAGTCTTTCGTTACTGAGACCTGTTCCTGTAAAATATTTCGAAACTGAGGCCTGTTTCTGTAAACAAATTTGATACTGTAGCCTATTCTTGTTTTGAAATCTTTTGTTACTGAGACCTGTTCCTGTAAAAAATTTCGAAACTGAGGCCTGTTTCTGTAAAAAATTTTGATACTATAGCCTATTCTTGTGACATCTTTCGTTTCTGAGTCCTGTTTCTGTAAAATCTTTCGATACCTATACTGACGCCCCTCTGTAAAACTATTTAATTAAAGAAAAAGAAAAGATTTAAGTTCTATAAAAAGAACAACATGTTCTATAAGAAAGATGTTTCTCTTTACAACAAAAACTATTTAATATTAATACTGTATGTCTGGTTCTCTAAGCAAATTACGAAATTTCGAATTATTATTTAAAACTTGCCATTGCAATTCGCAATTACAATTACATTTTTTACAGACTGAGATCTCTGTTATCTGCTTGACCTACTAATTTTCTTCTGAAATTTCCTTTATTATTACATCGTTACATTGTTAATGAAATTTACATAAACTTAATGTGAATCAAATACATCAAGGTACTCTTAACTTTCAATTATCATTATCCTAAATCTCTGTATGTAGATTTTCTCAATATCCTTATGCTAATTCGGTGCTTTTACTCGTAATCATTTTAAAATTTGCTGTACTTAACTTTTATATGTGCACCATTAGCAGCATTTTCGTAATATTTTACGCAAAATTTATTAAATTTTTAATTTGTCAAATTCTACAACTGTGATCAATTCTATATTTGTCAGAATCAAATATGTAAGGCAGAATATTTCTAATTCCTTTTTACTACCTATCTCCTTTAATAGAGGTGGAAGCATGGTAATAAGAAAAATAATTTTCTATGGAAATTCACCTGTATGTGATATCCAATTTTTTTTCATCTAATGTCGACGTTTCCGAGCCCTCATATCCCAAACATAAATTAGGTGTCTGTCTTTATGGATGGATGATTGTGAAATTTTTCTTGTGAGCACGATACAAGGAAACGGCTTTACCTAACTCAACGAAACTTTGTACAAAAATCAAGTCCTATTTGAAAATGAACACATTATAATATTTTAAAAGAGATCCAACATGGTCTCCAAAATTAAAATTTTGGAAAAATATTTTTTACAAATAATTCTTATGGCTCGTTTATTTTTTTTTTAATTTCGTTTAAAGGTAGACCTCAACCGCATTTTTGGCGAGCTTAGTTCTCGAGGTACAATAATTTTAAATGCGGACCACAAAGCGACCCGTGTTTCATATCATTTTTATTGAATTTCAAAAAGAAAAATGGGGTTAAGTCATAAGGGAAGATGGCATTTGATTCCAAAAATATATATCTTGACGAAGTTTAAATATACATATTTTGTTATAATATTACTCTTGCACCCTTTTTTTAATAATTTAAGAGAAGGTTGTGTCCTATAGGGAAGTAATAAAAAACGACGATTAGTGTAACGTTTCGGCTAAAAAAGGGGAAAAATGACTTTTTTCCCTTGTGCAGTCTTTTTATTAATTTCTTGCTCCTTACTACGTCTTTCTACTGCTCTTTTTGCTTCTTGCTTTCATCAACCACATTTTAATTTTAACACAGATCTGTGCAATAAAGAGGTGATGGAGATGTTTTTCAGTAGTTTTTTTTTCTTTTAGCGAATTTTCATTATGAAAATGACGCTTATGAGGTTGTTCGGATGACGGAAGTTGAGGGTGGGAGTGAGGGGGATCGGTTCCTATTGGCTTCCTGATAAAAAAAATATGTATATATATATAATATATATATATTATATTATTATATATATATTATATATTTATATGTAAGGGTTTCTACCCTTTCGTATGGCGAACGATCACTCTTGGAGGCGTTCTCAAATTGAAACGAAACTTTGCAAATCGCGAGATGTTGCCGCGTAGCGGATGCCGTATTTGACTATGACTCTCTTTAAGATGTCTACTTTTTCTTAAATATTTTAAGAAAGCCGAAACGTTACATTAATCTTTGTTTTTATAACCACTCTATAGGACACAACCTTCTCTTAAAATATACAAATGTAACTCTCAGCATTGGTTACAATTTTTTTGCAATTATTATTATTTTTGTGCAATTTATTTTAATTTTGTGTAATCTTTTATATATTTTTGTAAAGTTTGGCTCAGACCGTAATAAACGTCTTTATGTAACTTACATGTAGCGGTACTGACCTATGCGATGTTTGGTGATTAGATTACGTTAATTTAAAGTAAGATCTACCACGAATTGTACGTAGAGTCTGTTTGTTCTTCCAAATGCGATCCAATCTCTTGCATACACACTTTAGTTAAGTTTAACTCATATCTTCAAGATCTTTCCATTTCTTTTAACTCGCATTGGGCACAACCCGTACGAGTGCCATTGTATGCCTTCTATAAAACTCTCACCTTTAAATCACACATCGTAAATCCTCTCTCGTGCTGTTATATTCAAACTTTTACAGCTGTGACAGTCCTTTTTTGTTCCTTCGTTCCTAATATAATGCTTTTCATTTGTACCTCTTTTGGAAAGCTACAATAAACTCTCTATTTTTGAAATTTTAAAATCTGTTTTGGAAGTTCCATAAGTTAGTAGACAATTGACAAAAGTTTCTATTCCGTAATTTTTTAGCTTGATAATAATTTTTACTTCTTTGGACGCTCTTCGCACCAAGATGACTTGCATTTTTAAGGTTTATTATTTTATTAAAATAGTTTTGTATGCTGTTATGGTTAATATTGTTTTATATTTCCCTGGTGTTCCTCATAAACCTTATTATTTATATTATGGAGTTGCTAAATCTATTAAACGAATTATTTGGATGGTATTCTTAGAGTATTGCTTAAGTTTAAGTGAAACCTTTTATGTATATTCGGCCTCTTCTGAAGAGTCACTCTTCAACTCAATGTTATACTATAACCTTTGTCATAATATCATAGACTCACCTAAATCTATATATTCTTCGGTACGTAGCCATTTCACCACAGGTTAACCCTAGTCTTATTCAAAAAATTATTTGTTTACTCATTTGTTCTATTAAGTAAATAAAAATTTTTAATTGCGTTAATTACAACTAAATTTTCATTTCTCTACATTAAAAACTAAAAACAAAGTTACAAAGAAAAATCAATCTTAAAAAAACAGTCATAACTAAAAAAATCGGTTACGAGGTACCTCAAAACTTTACTCATCAAATCGGATTTGCTTATCCTCTCTACTTCGGACTCGCTTCGCTCATCCCCAGATAATAAATACATCCATTTCATTCCCAGGAGTCACCAATCCAGGAACTGACCACGCTCAATGTTGCTTAACATGTATGATCCAACAAAAGTCATGGATATACTTAATATACTTGTATTGAAACGAAACTTGCTGTACTTTTTTATTGCACAAAGGTATACACTTGTACTAAATTTCAACTCAATTATATTATTTTCAGATTTTTTAGTTTTTTAAAAATGTACTCAAGTCATTCAATAAAAATTGAACTAATGCTGATAATGAGATGAAACTTAGCACACATGTTAGTCTTATACACGGCTAAATGCGTGCCAAATCTTAATTTATTACATCATTTTTCCGCGTGTTATGAAGTTTTGAAATGTTTGCAGAGTCTTTTGCGAGTTAATGACGACTGATTTTTGCACAAAGTTTCAATTTCTAGAATTAATACGTTGGGAGCTACGATGATAACACACACACACATACAGACAGACAACTTTGTATAAACCACTAGAAGGCCTTAAAAACACCTGAAACGGATGATTCAGGTGACATTGATTTTTTTGCAAATACTATACTTTTTCTATATACCTACGGTATAAATGAGAAAAAGTGAAAATAATATACAAAATACGATTTTTTGATAATTGGAGAGAAAGAAAATTGTGTAAAAAAAATTCACTCTAAACAAATTAGATCTTCCGTCCATCCATTAGTTTGTCTGATGACAATTTATTGTTACATGTATTTATACAATCTTTCTCACAAATTATGTTTATTTCTATGTTCCAGATAAAAAGATGGTAGTCTCACTGTGGTTATTGTTAACAGTTCTAAGTTTATCCAGAGCAGAGTTGTACACAGCTTTAATAGACTTAGAAGAATTATTAGACACTGAAACTATATTAGTTAGAACCTTAGACAATTATATTAGTAAGCAACAAAGAAATTTAGATCAATTAAAGAGGTAAGCATATAGGTTTCCACTGATTAATGACTAAATTATTACGTTTATAGTATTAATTATTATCGCTTCTATAGTATAGTATATGGTTATAATCAGTTGACAGCATGGGAAAATAGTGTTAAGGAACCAATGAGGTTAGTCTGATATGAAGTTGTGGGTTTGGTTTAATATCCAGATCAGAACTAACCTCATTGGCTCCCTCGCATTATTTTCCCTCACTGTCAACTTATTATAACCGCTGACTGCACTGACATATATGACTCCCGTCATTACCCATTTATTAAATTAATTAAACCAAAAAAATCGGGCTCGGGGCACTTCGGAACTTTTTCTTGGCTGATTAGCAATTCCGATCTTGCTCAATCTTCACGACTTATGACTCGCTACAATAGTCCTTGGAATTGAAATCACCAGATTATTATTACTTTACGTCTTTGGACTAAATTCACTCGTCCTCAGACTGTAAGAACGTCCATTCTATTACTAGCGGTCACCCATCCATGCAATGACCTTGCTTGATCCTGCTTAAAATAAGTGATCCATCAAAACCCTTAGATTTATGTTATCAGGAAGTCAAACTAAATCTATCCCCCCCACTCCCCTCTCAACTTCCGTTATCCAAACAACTTAATAAGCATTATAGGCGTGATGAAAATTCTTAAAAACTGTTAAATTATTTGTTGTTTTTTCTTTTAGGAGAGCAGAAGAGTTCAAGAAAGAACATATTATAGCTACCAGTAATGTAGGAGATTATTTATCCAATCCAATTAATGCTTATACTTTAGTTAAAAGACTGACTAGTGATTGGAAACATATTGAATCTCTTATGAGAGACTTAGCTCAAGGTAAAGTTATGTGTTATTCTTTCTTATCAGCATTATGCATTATTTAACAGTGTATCATATTTATTATTAATTTATAGTTGCATTTATGTTACCTATCATATTTGTATTATAATTATATACAGTGCATTAGCTATTATTTGTTATTATTTATATTCAGTATTTGTATTATCATATTCGTATTATAATTTATATTAGTGCATTATGTTACCTATCATATTTGTATTATAATTTATATTTTGTTCATTATCTTTTACAGAGGTTGAGCAAAATATGACTGAATATAAGAAAGTTTTGAAGTTCCCCAGTGATGAGGATCTGAGTGGGGCAGCTGTTGCTTTAATGAGACTTCAAGACACCTACAAAATGGACACTAAGTCCCTCGCTAGGGGAGAACTTAATGGTGTTAAGTACAGCACTCAACTTACCAGTAAGTTTTTTGTTGTAATTGTCCAGCACTAAGCTAATAATAGTGGTCCAAGTTAGTAATAATGATCCAGTGCTAAGTTTGTTTGTAGAATAGTCCATCACTAAGTTAAAGAATGATTTTTTTTAGTAATAGACATGTACTATTTAGTAATAGTCCAGCACTAAATTTGTTTGTACTATATTCCAGCACTAAGTTTGTGTGTATAGTCCGCACTAAGTTTTTTTGTAGTAATATTCCAGCACTAAGTTTGTTTGTAGTAATAGTCCAGCAATAAGTTTGTTTGTAGTAATATTCCAGCACTAAGTTAATAATTTTATCTTATGGTATGTTTTATCATAATCACATGAACTTGTAGTTACTGTATTATTGCGTATAAATCTTTCGAAGTTAATGATTTTTTGGACCTTTGTGTAGTTATAGTATAAGAAAGTTTTAGAATTTCTCCTGAAGGTTTGATATGTCTCTCATACAGCCTAATAACACAACTATAAGTTTACCCATCCATAAAAACTTCATTTAGGGCAGTATTATTGCATATTGCTTTAGGACAAGTGAGACTTAAACCAAAGTCGTGTGTTAATTTACATTCAGCAAAAGTCTACACTGAGACTTTAAACAAAGTCCTGTGTCAATTCACATGCAGCAAATGCCTACTCTGAGACTTAAGCCTAAGGCCTGTGTCAATTTGCATTTAACAAAAGTCTACACTGAGACTTAAAACTAAAGTCCTGTGTCAATTTACACTCAACGAAATTCTACTTAAGCCCAAGCATTACTCGTAAATGCAGTCTTACGTCTCTTAGAGTGTATGATACTACTCATTTATGTTATCCACTACTAAAGGCCCTCCAATGACAAATAAAGTCATTTATAAGATTTATAGTGAGACAAAACACTTGTCAAGTAATACCTTTAAGGAAACACTATAAATTTCAGTCATACTTATTTGGATTCAACAGAAAAAATACTTCTATGACGTCTCCTCAACTAAGGCAATTAATTTTGCACAGTTGGTAAATAGCATTTTTATCGGCAAGTAAATCAGAGCCTCAGATATTTCCCACAACCTGTGCACCGAAAACTACTTGATATATCATACTTGTTCTATATTTCAGCTAGCGATTGTTTTGAACTTGGTAGACAATCATATAATAACCATGATTACTATCACACCAACCTGTGGATGCAGGAAGCATTAGAAAAACATGAAGTGGAGTTCAACCATACGGATACTGATAAATGGGAAATTCTCGAATACTTAGCATACTCTTCTTTTATGGAAGGTAAATTTGACCAATATCTTGTTTAGAGCGATTACGTCTATTATTACAAGGGAGGGGTTCCCAAGCCATGAATCCTCACATTCCTACTTTAAACTATTGATAATATGGACTGTATATTTGGCTAGAGACCAACTGGATACCCTCCTTCAGGTTTGATCCCAGTTTAGCCTCTTGAATTTTCATGCGATGGGTGGAAATCCTTGGAGCCTGTGCAATGTCAGGTTTTCATAAAAGAATTTTTTGAAACATTCTTTTATGAATGTTTGTTTTATGTTCATTCAGGTTCTAAACGAACCTGGTTTTAGGCAAATTAAGGACCCTTACTTTTCCCAAACCTTGGGGGCTACCTACACCTCTAGTTTTTTTTAAGTATGCAAGAGAAATAACAGGGGTTTGAGCCTTCCAAGTTCGCCTATGCATGACATTTGGGCAAATTATAAGATTCCTGAATATTCTCCAACTTTAAATAATAAAGACGTATTATTTTTTTTAATTCTTAAAAATTAAACTGATATACAAGGTTCTCTTGTTTTAAAGAAATAGAACAGTCTGTAAGAAATAAGTTATGGATTAAACTGTTCTGAGAATGCAATAAGGGGTTCCAACCAAGTCAAGAGTCATGGCTAAACTCATTGCTTAAATTTATTTTTGTTAATTGTTAATGATATTAAAAATTTTGTTGCTTAATTTTATTTTTTTTAACTTTTGAAAAAATCTAGCGAGATGAAGACTGTCAAAAGCTTTTTTAAAATCTTTTGATTTTAAAAAGCTTATTTACTTTTAAAAGTAAATAAGCTACTTTTAATTTTCTTTTTGTAAGTCACAAATGGTTCTGAATTAAAGCATTAGGGATAAAAATGTTCTATTTTTTCAGAACCTATTATGCATTTCTGGTATTAAACTATTTTTGTTGCCCATTATCTTAAGCCTTCATTTAATATAGAAGTAAACATTTTTCCTAAGCAATTAGTAAGTGAAATATCTCTGTAATTGTTTAAGTTATTCTTGCCACCACTTTTATATATTAATATGGTAATGGCCTCAGACCAATTGCTTGGTGTCTCTCCACTTTCTAATATTTTATTGGAAAATGGGTTTTTTAACTTTTGAATTATTTCTGATTTAAAAAGTTTTTCTTTTTGCGTATTGTATTTCTATAAATCTAATATTTTAACAATGACTTAGATTTGAAAGGTTCTTTAAAATATCAAGAGTCTAAAACATTCTCTATCAATAGAGGAATATATATATATATATATATATATATATATATATATATATATATATATATATATATATAATATTATATATATATATATATTATATTATATTATTATTATTATTATTATATTATTATTATATTATTATATATATTATATATATATTATATATATATATATATATATATATATATATATATATATATATATATTATATATATATATATATATATATATATATATATATATATATATATATATAATCAGTGTCTCTATCACTCATTTAAATTTATTTATTATCTATTTTTTTTTGTTATAATATTTAATAGTTATTTATGCACCAAGAGAGTTAAGAATGATATTTCCTTGAGCAGTTAGTAGGTTCCTGAGGTGAAAGCAAGGCAAAGCCAAGGGAGTTATGACTATTAACTTCTGAGGGGAAGCCAAGGGTGGTAATTGCGAGGGTAAAATTGCAATTTTCTCCCAAATTGCGTACAAGACTTTATTTCCAGACATTGATGTCATTTAATGATTGTTATATTCTTATTTCCATACGTTTTGTTGTAGTTTATTCTATTTTTTTGGGGTGCTGTCCCCCCCCCCTCCTTAAAAGCATTAATTTTTTTTATTGCTCTAAACAGCTTTTTTGGCCTGAAATGGATTTCGAACCAATTATATTTTTTTTAGTTGGACCCCCTCATAAATTTGGGGTGCCACCCCCGGGAAAGTGTAACGAAAATTGATCAGTCCCCATTGTGAATTTAGAGAGTTCCACTTCCAAAAAATGGATATAATTGGCTCTCACCCCAATAATAGGATACACTTTTTCTCCCTTGCGAGTGAAAAGTGCTTCTTTGCTCTCTAAAAGCTAGTCAATAAACTTCTCATTATACACCGTCTGAAGGTAAAAAGAAGAACTAAGGTGAGCGTTAATGGAGTTCATCTTAATAAAAGAGGAAGAAGTATCTCCACAAAAAAATATATTTCTTTTAAGCAAAGCGCTTTCAACCTAACAAGAGGTCGTCATCAGTGCAAGCCGTTGAATAAAGAAGAGGGTGATAGATGAGTCTTACAGATCAGATATCAAAGATAAAAACACTAGAAGAAACATATTTTTTGTGGAGAGACTTCTTCCTTTTTTATTATGTCTGAAGATAAAGTATCAAAAAATTCACCAGGGGACCACCAGTGGTTCCTGGACCGTCAGTTGGGAATCTCTAGCCTAGGATATGAATAACCTGTTCTTATATTGTAAAATAATTTTTTTTATACTGACAAAATATAGAAAATAATACATTGGTCTGATTTTGTTCTCTATATTAAGTAGCAGTTTTTATGCAGAACAATTTCAATTGCACTTCATGAATTTTTTTGGAAGAACATTAAGCACTTTACTCGCAACAAGACAGTTCAAGTGCAATTTTGTGATTCTTTTAGGTCAGAAAGTTCGACACTTTTCTGACATTCTCAAAATAATTGTTTGGATCTTATATTGAATTCATCTTTAGATTGTTTTGATTTCAAATGATTTTTCACTTCTTAATTTAGGCGATTTAAAGAAAGCTCTGAAGTTGACCAATGACTTGCTAGATATTTACCCAGATCACCAGAGAGCTCTGGGAAATAAAGCTTATTATCTGACTGAGTTGGAAAAACAAAAAGAAAATGATAAAAAAGAAAATGAAAGTGAAATAGAACAAGAAGCTGAGTCAAAGGCAAAGGTAAATATTTAATTTATGTATGTATTTTTTTTAAAAAACCCCTTATTTTTAAAATATACAACTATTAATATAGTATAGTAGTGATATATAATAATTTATATATTATTACTATATATATAAATTATATATATAGTAATAATTTATATATCAAGCAAATAATTTCAACTATTAATATACATATGTAACATTAACCAGGTTTATCTCTCCACAAAAGATAAACAAATATCTTGTGCCGTGGAGGAAGAAAATTTATATATTCAATCTGCTTCCGTGGCTGTTAAGCTCTTGATTTTGGCATAGGGGCTCTTCTAGGTTTGCAACACTGACTGTACTCTTATTTTCATATCAAAAATAGGATACACAGTATGAAGATTTTGTCAACTTTGATTCATACTTGAACACTTCAGGTTGTTCCTGTAAGGCGAAAACCTTATTAAAAAAGGAATTTTATTTATTTATCATTCATCAATTCAAGTATATTTATCTTTAAACAAATATGGTTTGGGGTGGTGATTGAGGATTTATTAATTAAGTCATTAAAAATTTATTATGTTAATTGAACCACAATTTCTTGAAAAATAAATTTGGTTCTCAAACTGATAAAAGTTTCTGACGTCATAATTTTTTTACAAAAAATAGGCCTCGTAACCTCCCTATTATTTGCATCTTGTGAGTTTCATTTCCCTTTTGCGGTAGTCTTATATATATATATATATATTATATAATTATATAATATATATAATATATATATTATATATATATATATATATATATATATATTTAGATATATATTTTGGTATTGGGAAGCCAATCTGAATCAATCCCCCCACTCCCCCCTTAACTTCCATCATCCGAAAAACCTCATAAGCATTTTTTTTTATAAATTCATAAGATTTCATGAATTTTGTGTCTTATAGCTTCAAAATATTCTGAACTGTAGATGCAATTATTAAATACAATTGACAGTATCTCCACTAACAGTATATTTATATTTACTATAGACAAATAAACTATATTTACTACTGTCATCATCAGTACCGTTGAAAAGCAAAGAAGGAAGGAAATATAAATGTAATCATTTGAGACATTGGTTGGAATCTGACTCATCATATATAAAATGATTTAGTTTGTATTTTCTTCCTTCCTTGCTTTTTAGCACAACTGACGATGGCTGTTAACTATCAAAACCTGCTTTATAAACTCAGATTACTGTTCTTGGAGTGACAGTCATTTTTATTTATTTACTTTTAACTGTTGCAATCATTTTTCAGTTCAGTTTTGTAGAATATAGTGTGATCATCTATGGTATCCTATGACCTCAGTGGAAGTAAAACTTCAGCTTCATCATTTACATTGACACATTATCTACATTTTGTTGAAACT
>JACMZG010001914.1:22899942-22924942 GCA_018340805.1 Microvelia longipes | reverse complement strand
TTGCCCTATCGTAGGGGCAGATCAGATAAATATTGTAGAGTTGAATGTAGAGTTTTTTTTATTTTTATTATTATTATTGAGTAGGGTTAGGGTTAAGGTATACCCCTTTGGCACAGTTGCCAGATGTCTATTGTACAGTCCCCTCAATTAGTCCAAGTCAGAATAATCCTTTTCGTTGGACAAGGCATAGGATCTTCTTAACCATTGACTCATTAGTAAAGTCAAACTTTCTCAGTGTGCTGTTACCTAAGTTAGAGAACCTTCTTAAAAGTATGTCAGAGGTAGTTAGGTATCTGATCTACAAAGGCTGCACACTATGTTCCTGCCACAAATCATTTTCTAAACATCAAATCTTTTATTATGGGATTTTTCATATAAAGTGACTTATATTAATGGAAGATGAGATTTAAGAGTTAACCACAAATAAAAATAAAACAAGCAGATTGTTTTTATTTTTTATTATTGTTTTCATTTTAATTTGAAATGAATAAAAGAATAGAACGAAAGAATAAAAAGTCTCTCCACAGTTAAAGATTTTATTGAAAGTAAAGTAGAGCGCTATGACTGCTAAATAAATTAGTAAATAAATAAAATCTTTATTTGCATAAATAATAATAAAAGTACAATGACAAATCGTTAAAAGTACAAAAATTAGAAGTAACATAAATTACTCAAAAATAATTTTATTAGAGAAGTACTCATTAATACTATAAAAAGGCTGCTCCGTCAAGGCTTTTATACAGGTTTTTTGAAATGATCTATTGGCAGCTATGTCATCTATGTGCAATTTTATGACATAAAATTTTGCCTTAAATATTTAACCACCAATATTGATAATATTGTGGTGGCTCTCAAATGATTTCTATGATTTAAGATTGTTTTGAAGCTAGTTATTAATAATAGTTCTTATAAAACTATTTGTGGTTAATTGGTTAATTATACTAAACTGAATGAATTTTAAAGAACTGAAAGAATTTTAAAGTAATTAAAGGAACGAAGAGAAGAGTCTCTCCACAAAACTATAATTTATTCAAAGCGCTTTCAACCTACATGAGGCCATCATCAGTGCCAGATATAATAGAAAGAATAAACGGCTAAGAGAAAGACATTAAAGGTAAATACAAGTCAAACTGTGGAATTCGCAGTTTGACTTGTATTTACCTTTAATGTCTTTCTCTTAGCTGTTTATTCTTTCTGTTACATCTGGCACTGATGATGGCCTCATGTAGGTTGAAAGCGCTTTGAATAAATTATAGTTTTGTGGAGAGACTCTTCTCTTCTTTCCTTTAATTATGAACAACTCCACTGGTGCTCATTCAAAATCATATGAATGAATTTTGTTTGGATTCCAATAACTTTCCCCTACCCTTAAAGACAGACTTCATTTGTTGATATTAGGGTAAAACTCTGGTGGAGTGTGTTATAATAATCAATGCGAAAAAGCCATATTGATTATTAAAAGCATATTGACGTGGCTTTTGCATATTGATTATTTTCATTTGTGACTCTCAAAGGCTGTTATCAATTTACCGTTTGGGTTAAAGACCTAGCCTAATGCATTTCAACGGGGCATGACCCAAATTTTAACCATCTTCTGACATATTTTGAATCCTCATATTCTGTATATCTTTTTATTAATTCACATAAATATATGACTTAACATGTTGCAATATGGTTTCACTTAAACATATCAAGTTATATATGTGAATTAATAAAAATATATTCAGAGTATAGTTAAATATTTGGGTCATGCTCTGTTAAAATGCACTAGGCGATGTCTTAATACCGATCGGTAAAGGGGTAAAAAACATATTTTATTTTGGATTTATTTTTGATGTTAATTTATTTTATTTCAGATGTCAGACGTAGCGCAAGGGGGAGCGACTGTATTCCCCAACCTACACCTGTCTCTGTGGCCTGAGAAAGGCACTGCAGCTTTCTGGTATAACTTACATCCTAATGGTGATGGTGACTTTGCTACAAGACATGCTGCCTGTCCTGTCTTAGCCGGAACTAAGTGGGGTAAGATATGTCAATAAATTATTATTATTGTTCGTTTTGGATTTTAATAATTATTAAATACTTTAAAATACTTCTATTAAACTATTGCAAGACTTATCAAATGGCCATGAGGATAAAGTTGAATAATTTGTGTACCATAGTGCAGGCAGTAAGTAAAGAAATTAACCTAATTTATAAAGCCAAACAAAACACCAAAATCTCTCCATAAAACACTTATTCTTTACATAAACAGAGCCAACTGATTTTAACCGTGTGTTTCACATTAATAATTTTAAAAACAAAACACAAATGTGTAAAATAACAAATTTTTAATTATTACTATTAATGTTAATAAAAATTAAATGTAAAAACACAGCTTTATTAGTATTATTAACAAAAATATATTAAAAATTAAATCATAATAGAAAATAAGCAATAAAAAAACAAAAATTTGGAAACATGAATTTTTGATTTAAATTGTTAGAGAGATCCACTAAAAATTGTAATCGGGGAAGACCATTAGCAGTTCTGGCCATTCTATCAGTGAGACTATTTAGCTTCTAGTTGGTACTGTGCTGATTAATAAAGAAAGTTGTTGGAGATCTAGTTACATAATTGGGTATATTAAAGCTAATAGAACTTAGCATGATATAATGCCAATGTCAGCCAAGGAAATTTAATGCAAATGTCAGCCCATGAAATGTAATGTCAATGTCAGCCCAAGAAATGTAATACCAATATCAGCCCAGGTAAGTGATGCCAATGTCTGCCTAGGAAATGTAATGCCAATGTCAGCCCATAAAATGTAATACTAATGTCAGCCTGGGAAATTCTAGCTCAGAACTCCTTCCTTTCCTCTAAGCTCTGCTAATAACGACTTGTTTTTCAGTATCAAATAAATGGCTTCATGAACGAGGACAGGAGTTTCTTAGGCCTTGCTCGCTCACCTATGATGCTATGACTTAAACACTACCAACTTAACAAAATCAAACTTATCTCAGTGATCTAACTTTATTTTAGTCATTACCATTTATTTTAATTTTTTTTTGTGTAAGTTAAAAATTTAAAACAAGTTTCAAAAATGATTTGATTAATGCCCTTACTGAAATAATCTCTATTGAAAACAGGTCAGGTACCATGTTTGTTCATTTATTGAAACTTGCTTTAATATTCTGAATCCTAAAATTGTGCCAAGTTTTATTTCTAACATTTAATCAGTTATTTTAATTTTAAATTTAACCCAATTTTAAATCTGTACATTTTTATTGAATTTTCTAAAAAAAATTGCTATTTGTTATTGTGATTATATATTTTTTTTTTAATTTTAACAGTCACTCTGAGTATTTTAGTGTTATCAAAATTTTATTTTTCTTTTGCTGACGATAAAAAAGACACAACAATTATTAATTATTTAACAATGCTTAAAATGTTTGACTAAAGTTAAATGCTAGCAATTGCTGTTCCTATCAGTGTAAACTGTTCCCACCATTGGTATATTATTTCTTAAAAACATCTGAAATGTTCAACCAGTATAAATCACCACTGTACATCTGAAATGCTCAACCAGTATAAATCACCATTGCACATCTGAAATGTTCAACCAGTATAAATCACCACTGTACATCTGAAATGTTCAACCAGTATAAATCACCACTGTACATCTGAAATGTTCAACCAATATAAATTACCACTGTATATCTGAAATTTTCAACCATTATAGTTCACCACTGTACATCTGAAATGTTTAACCAATATAAATTACCACTGTATATCTGAAATTTTCAACCATTATAGTTCACCACTGTATGTCAGAAATGTTAAAATAAATAAAATTCTTAATCAGAAAAATGCTTACAAATACATTCATGATTCGTCAAATTATTTCTATTCATAAAACATTCATCTAAACATAAACATAAATCTTTACGATAATTAAAATATTCTTCCATAGTGTAAAAAGGATTTTCAATTAAAATAATTCTACCTGGTATAACTTTAAATGATCTATAAAATTAAGGAAAAGCATTATGAATTTGGTAATGTTTATTTCATTATTGCAATCAAAATGATGATGAATTTAATTTTAAAAATGCACATTAAAGTTCACTCTTTACCCTATTAATGACTGCCGTGCAGAAGTGCACTTTTTTTTAAATAAACAGTGTAATCACCGTGTTTTAAATCATAGCCCGCTACTCATAATATGTCTAATTTCACCAAACTAATAAACTAAATCTCTCTACTGATGTAAATATTTATTTAAATTATTAACTGCTTATAACCAATTAAAGATCATCATCAGTGCCAAGCTAGGTTTTGAGTATTTCCTTAATGTTGACTGAAGACTCACCAACAGGATGATAACCTTTTTTTATATTTCAGCTTGTTACTCATATCATGTAAATATTTACCATAAAACCTTCACAGATTATTTTTTAAAAAATATTTTACAAAATTTATTCTAATTTAAATTTTAAAAATTAATTTTTAAAATAAAATTTTATTATTTTTATTCTTTTGTAATGCTGTTAAAATCTATAAATGAAGTTAATAAAGTGTGCCTTAAACCATTCCTATGGTTTAAATCATAGAGATATATACTAGAGGGGGCATAGTCCATCTCAATGTATTAAGAAGCCTGAAACATCATTTAGGGGCTCTCAGGAGCTCTGTGTAACCTCATTAAAACCTCCTTCAAGAGTAAGTTAAGGTTATAATGAATCAATTGATTTCGGCATCACGCACATTGATTGTGTTTTGATTTGTATTTTTAACATTCTCCTATATAAGATATTGTAATTTTGTTATGATTACTTCATTATATGTAAAAGCAAAAGTGGTCAGGTTATTTTTCCAATGTTTCAAAATTTAACCTATAGGGCCTCTCTAGTAATAATATCTCTATGGTTTAAATGGAGATATTTTAATATCTCCACATTTATGGTTTTGTTCTTATTGCTTAATTTTACTTCTCACTTTGGCTTGAGTAATACAAAGTGATAGTTTGGCTTGAGTAATTTGGAGTAATAATTTTGCTTGAGTAATTTGGAGTAATAATTTGGCTTGAGTAATTTGGAGTCATATTTGGCTTGAGTAATTTTGAGTAATGATTTGCTTGAGTAATTTGAGTAATAATTGGCTTGAGTAATTTGGAGTCATAGTTTGGCTTGAGTAATTTGGAATATCTGTACAATATTTTATTCAAGGCAGTCTTTATTGTAGTATAGTTTAACATATGGCTGAAATCAGTTGACAGCATGGGCAAATAGTGTTAAAGAACCAATGAGGTTGGTCCGAATGGTGGGTATGGTTTAACATTAAGGAATAACCTCATTGGCTCCCTGGCATTATTTTCCCACTCTGTCAACTGATTTTAGCTGTGTTTTACTCTACAGTTAACAAAATTATCAACTATTGAAATATTTATTTATTGTTTTCTTTTTGTAAATTTTAAAGAGATTATTTTAGGTTAAAAGTTTTACTTTTTAGCGAATTTTCATAATGAAAATGACGCTTATGAGGTTGTTCGGATGACGGAAGTTGAGGGTGGGAGTGAGCGGAATCGGTTCTTATTGGCTTCCTGATAACAAAAAAGTATGTCCGAAAAAAGTTTATATATATATGTATATATATATATATATATATATATATATATATATATATATATATATATATATATATGTATATATAATATATATGTAAGAGTTTCTACCCTTTCGTATGGCGAACGATAACTCTCGAAGGCGTTCTCAAATTGAAACGAAACTTTGCAAATCGCGAGATGTCGAGGAGGTTACGAGGCCTATTGTTTATAAAAACATTATGACGTCATCAACCAAAGTTATGACGTCATGAAAAAAAAAAATTTTTTGAAACTTGAAATGGCTTTAAAACAAGGTATCTCGTATTAAAGTAGACGGCTAGCTGAGTCGATTAAGACCGATTTCAGCTCAATCGAACCATCACAAATGGCGCAAACGGTATACATATATATATAATCTTGTATATATGTATACGTCTAGGTCAAAGACTCGTACGATATCTGTTGGGTTCAGTAGTGTTAGAGGGTGGGGGTATAGTATAAAAGAGGGCCTCTACCTCTTGCTCCATCCTGGTAAGCCTGCTGTCCCAGAGAGACAGGACAAAAATGGCTTCCACTAAACCACGCCGAGCTAAGCAGGCCCGTAAAGCGGAAGAACCTCGAAGTAGTCTTTATATGGTCGAAGTCATTCTAAAACGATTGCGACCGGTTTCAGCTCAGTCAGGCAATCTTAAGTGACGGAAACGGCATTTTTATTTAAAAACAAAAATCATGAATATATTTTTGTTTATAATTGTCGCGGCCGCCGCTTGTTTTATTTTTATCTATATTTGTTTTGTTTTGTTATTTTGGACAACACTGTCAGGAAAGAATTATGTTTGACGTATTTTATTCTAGTTTTTCGATTCGTTTCATAATTTATTAGTTTAGACGGTAAAATATTCTTTTACGGGTTCTAACCAGGGTTCAAACGGGTTTTTACGGGTTCTTGTTCGACTATTGTTCGCGAAAACGGGACGCTTTATGTTACAGTTGTTCCTTCTTCGTATCGATACTTATACCAATAAAATCTGTGAAAGTTAAAGCTGTCTGACTTTAAATTTGTGTAGCTAGAATGAATTCCGTGACGATTGTTGCGCGATTGCCGGCACAATAATGCTTCTTAATTTTAATATTATAGCATACTATTAATAATAGAGTATGAATAAAATCTCAATTAGCAAAATCAAATTTGTGAGAAAGCCTCTCAGGCCCGCGAAGCGGGCCTGTGTGGAAAGGCTGTGAAAATTCGCTAGATACATGGCAAAATGCCATGTAACAAGAACAACACATAATACAAACCAACAACAATGTGGCCGCGAAGCGGCCACAGGGAGGCCCCCGGGCCGCGAAGCGGCCCGGTGGGCCGACGCCGTGGAGCGGACGAGGCGCGAAGCGCCGAGACCGCGTAGCGGCTACGGGCCGAAGGCCCGTATTTTTAGTTTAATAAAGGAATTGTAATATATTTAATTAGGAAGTTTAATAAGGAATGTAAATATTGATATAGAATTGATTAAATTTGTTGCTTCTGGTGGGTAAAAATGAATTAAAATATTAATATTAAAAGCTAATATTTAAATATTTAAAGCTAATGTGACTATAGGTGAGTTACGAGGTAACACTAACCTATAGTCCAAGAGCCAGGCTTAAAAAATGTTTCTCATTCTGTACTACTTCCAATTTTTTCTAAAAATATACTTTAAATTATAAAAGAAAAGCATAGTCTAATCCAGAGTGGAGCCCTTCATATGAATGAGCTTGCTCAAAATATTATAAAATCGCACAAATTCCAGTTTTCTTGCAATAAGTGGTTCCTTGTAGGCCTTGTGCAAAACATGAAGAGACCATTTTTAAGCTGATAGAATTTCCTATAAAGCAAGCATTTTTTGTCAAAATCAGAAAACTACGACTAAAGTTATGACTTGTTAAAGGCCAAAAATATGCACAAAAAGCCAATATTTTCTCAAAGAAATTTTCTGACTTTGCATAAATTAACCATTTTTTGGTGTTTTGAAAGAACCATAACTTTGGTTGTAGTCATCCGATTTTGATTATTAAACATTTTTTTATAAAATATTTTATCAGCTTTAAAAAATGTTCTCTTCATGCTTTGCACACAACCCACAGGGAACCACTTATTTCTAGGAAACTAAAATTAGTGCGATTTTATAAAATTTTGACCATGCACAATCATATGAAGGGCTCTGGATAGGCAGACTATGTTTTCCTTCATAATTTAAGGTATATTTTCAGAAAAATTGATTTGAAGTAGTACAAAATGGGTCACATTTTTTCAGGTCCAGCTCTTGGACTACTATCCTGTAGACAGACTGCTGTATTTAGGCTTAAATATATTTTTTCTCAAAAAAAAGAAAGGATAGAAGTCTCGGATATACTTCTCAAAGAAAAAATTTGAAAACAGCTGTTTTCCCTTTTGACCAATTGAGCACTTGCTGAAACTGCCCTTACTTCAAAGAAAAAATATCCCCAATCTAAAGCTTTTTCACTTCCAAACGCCTCCTGTACATAGGGGTCCCTCACAGATAATATAACATCATACAGTCAGATTGCCAACTGTTCTCTTCTTCTACCACTAACATACTACTAGCGCTGGTTCCTCCAAAATAGTTGTGAAAAATGGAAACACATGACACTCCGTCCCGCCTTTTTACAAATCTTAACTTGATATTTTGGAAACTGGCACATATTAGCTCTTTGAGCTTGGGACATCCCAACATGACACAGCGTAGTTTACTTTCTGTTTTATTATCAATTAGTAAAAACTATGCCAAAGGAAAAATGTCATGCTAGCGAGTCAAAAACTCCGCACTCTGCTGTATTTTAAAAAAGTATTGTATGAATTTTTGTAACACAAATAGGAAAAGCATGTACATATGCCTCATTAAATTTAAGCAAAATTAAAAGAAATTAACAAAAGGAAAGACTAAATGAAATTGTTTCAATCAACAAGTTGTTGTAGAATTAACAAATTGTCATAGCAAATATCTCTTAATCAAGTAAGCATTGTGTACTCGAGTTTTTCCGTCACGCGAGGATGTTCTATCTAAGATATATGTAGGAGTTACGTGCTCTTCTCAGTGTTTTTTATTTATATTCCTTTAGTAAAAATAAAAGTGGTCTGTTTTTAGTCATTTGTACTACTATAGGTTCTCTGATATAAAATGAAGCAGGTTTCAAGTGTAAACTCACTCTTAGTTATTTTTAGTAACAATTATACAATTTTTATTTAAAAAAATACATATCTTTGAAGAAGATATTATTATTAATTTTTGTTTTTGTTTAAATTTTGTCTATCTTATTCTTGTAAAATTGTCATTTTATTAGAAAATATTGTTCCTTTTAGGTTTCCCTATTATATGTTTATCTAAATTTGATTGTATTTATTATTTTTTAGATTTATATTCTAGTGAAATTTTAGAATGTCTTTTGTAAACCAATATTAATTTATAAGGAAATATATTTTTACAAAGTATAAATGAATTATTCTTATAACCCCTGTATACATCTGCATGGAAAACGGTGTCACCATACTTAATCTAAATCAAGGGTTGACAACCTTTGGCGATTATTTTCAATGCAATTCAAAGAGATAGTTGTAAGGTTGGCAATACCGATGGGGGGAAAATTATAGGGTGATCAATAAATGTTATATCATAAGATTAGCATGGGAGCCAATCAAAATAATTCATTTATTTCTTTATTGTTACTTAATTTGTAATTAATGAGTTAAAACTTAATAGAATGACCATCGGTGCTATAAAAATTGTCAATATTTCAGATATAATTACTTTGATTATTCCAGGATTTTAAATATAGAATCAGGCTCTTATTACTACAGACATTGATTTGTTTGTTTATTCAGCTAGTATTACGTCATTATTATTATCATACTATTTATTGTAACATTTTCTTAGAAATATAAATTAAAGTTATATTTTATTAAAAATATTAAACACATTTTTTATCTTAAACTGTGATCAAAATATTTTAATATGAAACAAAAAGAAACACTTGATAACATAAATGAAATAAAACACAAAGGTTGGAAAATATCTTCTTATCAGTTAATTTAAATACATGTTACAACTAATTTAATGCAGTAAAAGTATTTTTTTAAGTTTGTGCAAACTAAAATTATTTAAAAGTAAAATTAATTTACAATAAATAAATAATAAAAGTATGATTATAATAAAATAATGAAAGAGTGACTTTATTGAGTTTAAACACTAAAGTAATGTAGAAATTCATACAGTAAGGGGGGGGGCGTGGGACACAGTGGTCCAACTCCCTGGTTTGAGGTGGTCCTAAAAAAACAGGGGCTAGTAGCATCAACTACCGCACCGAGCGCTAGTTTTCACCTTGTATAACTGTTACCTAGTTTTAAATCGAGATGTCTACAAACTAGAATGTAAACAAGACAAATTTTCTGAACATTTTTAGTTGTTAATAAGATTATTTGTTTAGAAAATAAAATAAATTTAGCATTTTTTCCATTAAAAGAGCAAATAAAAATGCAAATTAATATCCATTTCTGCACATCATGGTTATCATGATATCAGGTCTAGTTAAAAATAACACAGCGTTCATATTTTTATAACATTTTATGAAAATTATACATTTAAAATAATTAATAAGATTTTTAATTGTGTTAAAGAACCCCTTTAAATAATTTAAATCCTGAAAATGAAGAACTTATTATGTTATATATACAAGGTGAAACAACGTGCCTCTAGTGGAGAAACAGTGAACTTAAAGCAGGCCCATCTAAAACAGCTTATTCCGGGGGAGTTGGACCACTGTGTCCCGTGCCCCCACCTCTACTGTATGAATTTCTACATCACTTTATTAAAATCCCTAAAAGTAATTAAATTATATCACTTCAAGAAAAAAATTATAGGTAAATCATCAAATATTAAAAAAAAATTAGAAACCCCAATACATATCATAATGTTGATCACCCTTTTGTTGTCAATTTATTGTTAGCGATGGTTGCTCTGCTATGGATTTTGAATCCTGATTATCATGCTAACAAGCTAACTTTTTACTCTTCATTTAAAAAAGACGATTTTGTGTCAACTATTCATGTTTTGCAAAACTCGGTTGTATCTAACGATATAAAAAATTAAAAGTTAGCATTTTGTATTGAGGTGTTTAAAAATTTAAACACCTTAGCGCAAAATGTCTCAGAAGGAGATTTTATTTATTGTATCATAATGAATTCTATAGTTAAAACAGTTTTATTATAATTATTGATTATTGTCTACATTAAACATGTATGTCGACCTCCAAAAAAAAAAAACATTTGAATCGTGTCACAAACCAAGACCACTTGATATCTTATAACAGACCACCAATGGAGAAAACTCATGTAAATCAAAGTAAAAACTATGTTCCTGTACAATCAGAGTAATAAAGTAAGTCTCTCCACTGATGTTAATATTTATTAAAAATAAAGCATAATCAGCTTTTTCTTTTTAACGAACAAAGTGGTAAAATCAAAAAACTAATTTAAAAAAATATAACAAGACAAAATATATATATTCTTGATCGATGAGCCCCCCTCTTCCCTACCCCCTCCATGACCCCAACCGTATAAGCTCATTTATTTTTTAAAGTTCGCTTAAATAAATAAAACGCATAAAAAGATAAAAAACATATCTTTAGGAAGATAGGTTTTGAGTTTTTTCTTACCGTTTACTCTTGAATTAGATTTTTGATTTTAAGATTTTGTAATTTCTTTTAAATTTCTTGTTTGTTAGGCACTGATGATGACCTTTAGTTGGTTGAAAGCCAGTAATGCTTTATTTTTAATAAATATTACATCAGGGGAGAGACTATTTATTTATTGTTATTTAATTTATTACTCTGATTATGATGAACTCCTCTATCTAGTGCTTATTTTTTTAATTCTGTTATCTATATACTTTCCTACATACTAGTACGCATATGTTTTTAATTAAATTGAAGCTAAATCAAATCTGTATTAAAACTAATTTTTTATCATGGTACTTTTATACTAGGTTTCTTCTGCTATATTCATTAATTATTCCATTTCTTAAAAGTCAGCTTTATGATTGGATTTTTCCCCTATTAAAAAAGTTTTGTGATGAAATCATTTCTAATAGATTTATTAATTTTTAATTTCTATCAACCATCGCATGATTGCTTAAACCCAGAATTGGTTGTATTTTTCCTACCACTGTTAAAAATTAAACATGTTTTCCAATGTTAGGGATCAAATTGTTTCATACAGAAATCAAAAGCAGTCTATTCTCACAATTTTTATGTTTAACGACTGAAATTAGCTTTTTGGTTTTATGGGTCATCATCAGTACCTTTATCATGTTTTTAACAAATAAACTGGAGGCAATATAACAAATCCACAAAAATATTCGTTTGTTTGTTTGGATTAGTCAAATTATTCCATAAGTTGTTGCTTTATGTTTTATATTTAATTTAAAAGTTTATGTAATATTTGTCTCCTGTAATTTTTAGTTTTTATTAATCAAAACAATGAAGAACTTAAAATTAATTTGTTGCATCTTTATAATTCATTGTTTTGGAGCTCTCGCTCAGTTTAGAGGTTTAGAAGAAAATAGTGAAACATCAGAAAGCTCAAAATTTGGATCTTTTCAAGTAAATAATTTCAAAAATCATACTAACTTGACCATTAAATTTAATAAATTTCTGGACACAATGACAGTGAGTAAAAATAATAAAATAATTTTTTTGTGAATGACTGTGATTTATGTTATTTTTGTAGAGCAGCAATCATCAACCTTTTTTATGCTCCATCCATTGTTATTACTCCTCTAATTATAATATCTCTATGCCCATGCCCACATTTGTATGCCTTATTACAAGAAAGATGTCATACATTACTTAATTCATACAAATTCTACTCAATAAGGCAAATAACATAGGTCAATAACTTAGTAGGCTTTGATCTCGCTTCAGAAAGAAACCCTATTTGAATATAAAACAATAAAGAACTAATTGAATATATATGAAAAAATTGATTAAAATTAATAAATAAAAAAACGCATAAAGTGCATATTATAAATTATAATAATTATTGATATTGTATGTCTGCAGCAGTTTATTCTGTTTTAATAATTTTATATCATTGTGGTCATTTTTAATAAAACAAACTCAACTTTAAGGGATTACGAGCAAAAGGAAAAACATCTCGAAACAAAATGGAAAACTTTTATTTTCAAATTGCTTTTGGAATAATATGGTTCATTGTTTATTTATATTTTACTTCAAATGTTTGTTCATAATGTTTCACTATTGACCTTTTATACTAACTTTATTTTACTTCATAATGTTTTACTATTGACCTTTTAACATACCTAACTTTATTTTTACTTCATAATGTTTAACTATTGACCTTTTAACAAACCTAACTTTATTTTTACTTCATAATGTTTTACTATTGACCTTTTAACATACCTAACTTTATTTTTACTTCATAATGTTTCACTATTGACCTTTTAACATACCTAACTTTATTTTACTTCATAATGTTTTACTATTGACCTTTTAACATACCTAACTTTATTTTTACTTCATAATGTTTCACTATTGACCTTTTAAATTTACCTAACTTATTACTTATAATGTTTTACTATTGACCTTTTAACATACCTAACTTTATTTTTATTCATAATGTTTCACTATTGACCTTGGCAAACTTAAAGTTTGAAGCTGCTGAGACAAATAGTAACAAAGCAAATTATTAAATTTGAAAAGAGTTACAGGTTGTACAGCATCAAATGAAAATTATCACAGACTGGTTATAAAATCATTAATAATGTTTTAGAATGAGTTTTTAAAGAATTTCCATCATGAAAATGAAATTTTTAACTCCTAAGTGCTTCTAACAAAATTTTAACACCAAATTTACATGTTTATTGGTTTAAACAGAATTCTATTTCGCCAGCTGATATGCCTTGTTCGACTAGAGGATTGCCTAATATGGTCAGGTTAATTGAATTTATCATCAATAAATATTTGTATTTAGATACACCTGTCGTCTTGTTTGATGAATTTTACTCGACTAATGCTAACTTTCATGTAAGTGCAGTAATATTTTGTTTTACTTTTTTTTGTCTTTTATAAAAGCATAATTCTTATTTTAGAAGACTTTAAGGTAACCATTTGTCCCACTTTGAAAGTGTCCTGCAAAGTCCCGCATTTTCAATTTTAGGACTTGGATAGCGTATTTTTCATGTGAAATATATATTTTTTTTTAATTTAAATATGCTAGTGCCACTAGATATATTTAAAATGACATAACTAAAATTTCACTAATGAAAACAGAATGTTGTTGTATCTTGTCAAATTTGTAGACTTGCTACTCGCAACTTTATTAGTTCAGAGCCTGAGTGATGCCACTCCTCCCCCCTACTGATGCTGTCATTTAGCTGAAACTAGTCTAAGGTTATTTATATGCCACAGCAAGTATAGTAGAGTAAAGGTAACTAAAACTTTAAAGGATGGACTTTTATTTTTATATGCTTTCTATTAAAGTGCGTGTATATCAGGTCTGATATACAGGCACTTTACTATCTATAATAGTTAGTTTCCTATTTCTAGTCAATACAGTCAAAAATAAATACTATTTTCAAACTTAGGAAATTTATATGTAAATTGCCCCTAAACAAAAAGCATAATCAAAATCATATCAATTTTTCACTAAATATCAGAAAAATGTATATAAGTTCTTGAACATTATATAAAGTTCAAGAGGCTTTCCTTTTTTCACTCCATTTAAAAGCTAGATATTAAAAAAAATAACTAAAAATAGATTTTTTGTAAGTTCAATTATTTCTATATTTTTCTACATTTGTTTTTACTAATAAATATAAGCATCAACGCTAAATAACAGGATTATACTACACAAACTATATATAGTTGCAACTATGTATTGCAAAAACAAGATATTGTTGCAATATATCTTGTTTTTAGTTGCATCCAAAAGGTATTTAGGGAGAAATTTGTTTACCAATTAAAATATTTCAAGATTTATTTCTGTTTCTAGGTGATTTTAAAATTTCTCCAAATGAGATGCAAAGCTCCACTGAGGTTTGGTAAGGTATCAACATCCCTAGGTTCTCCTCAAGTGGACACTCAACTCTTCAAACCTGACTGGAATGAACATCTTGCTTTTATTATTATAATTAAAAACTTAGACTTGGCAAGCGATATCATTGAACAGTATGTCAACTCAATGACAAAAGTCGTCATAGTGTCTCAAGCAACTAGATATCACATTGATTCCTTTCTTTCATCTTCTTCGAGTAGACTTTACCCGAATTTAATTATAGTTGAGGATCCTACTATACAATTAATTATGTTTGGACAGGTAAAAGTTTATTATATCTTTTATTATTTTATTTTACAATATTTTATTTTATTAAAAAAACCAACTACCATATTCTGTATAGTAGTTTTATAGTTTATGAAAATATAAAATTCAACCATCCTTAAAATTAACCTTATTTAAAATAATTAGTATTAAAATAAATGGTAGCATAAAAGAAAATAAATGGTTAAAAACTTAATTGTTTTTTGTATTAATGACAATCCTAATAATCAACTAATAATGACCAATTACACTAGATAAGCAAAGTAAAGTAGATGCTTAAATCAGTTAATCTTGAGATTGATTTTATTTTTACATCAAGTTTTGACAACAATCATTGGCATTACTAACTTACATCTCCCACAAACTTAAACAGACAGATTCAGAAAGAATACGGAAATATACTTACTGGACCATACTCATGGTACTGAACGGGGGCAACCCTAATCTGCAGAACATGATTCTCTACTAAATATTTTGTAGAATGAGCTCTATTTTGCAAAACGGGTACTTCCAGAATAGCTAGAGGAATGAAAATTAGTAGAATTGTTTGTTAAAGAGCTATCTTATACCACATTAAAACTAGTGAAATGTGCTTACATGTCTGCATACATAGTCTCATTAATTTATAATATCCTGAACTGTGGAGTTCCCAGCATATTTATGCTAGAGAGATGAAACTTGGTATAAAAATCATATTTTGGTGTCTAGTTGAGCTATCTAGCAAATAATTTTTTATGACGTCATCAATATGACGTATTGTGTTGTTGTCAGGTTGTCATCAACCTGACAACAAAAATGTTGAAAATTCATAAAATGCAGAAAAAAGTTTTGATCAAATTTAGATTTTTAAGTCCAACATTTGTGCCAAGTTTCATCTCATTATTAACATTCATTATTTATAGAAATTTTATTGTATACGTTTTTTTTTTAAATAATCCAAATGAGTTAAAATTTGGTGCAAGTGTCTACCTTTACATAATAAACAAGTACACCAAGACCCATTTCAATACAACAAGTTTATCCATGAATATTTCGAATCATAAAAGTTAAGTAGCATCAAGTGTGGTAAGTGCCTGAATTGGTGATGAGGACGAGCAAAGCGAGTCCAAAGAGTGTTGTACATATTCTCAGGACGAGCAAGCGAGTCAAAGTGTGTTGTACTTTAAATTTGATGAATTTTATATTCTCAGGACGAGCGAAGCGGGTCTGAAGTAGGGAAGATGAGCATAGCAAATCCAATGTTCTGAGGTACCCCATACCCAATTTTGTAATTTAATATTTAAATATTTTAGGAGAAAAAGAATAAGACTCACATTTGTGATATTAATTTATATACTCATGAATTATTTACGGACTCACTGGGCTCTAGCAAAACTCTTATTCTGACTGCATGGAGGAAGGGTAAGATGCTGCACTTATTCTTTTTCCAGTAAATTGCATGAAATTTGTCAGAACTTTAAACACAACTGCAATGTACAGTTTCTTAGGCCAGTAAAATAAGTAATAAAATAATAGTTATTTATGTCACTAGGCAGCGAAATGGAATTTTCCTATCAATTTTTTCTTATGTAGTTCCGAGCCGAAGATTAACTAAACAAATTTACAGCTAAGATGCAGCCGAGGCTGGAAAAATACAATTTGACTGTCAAGGCAAAGTTAAGTCTGGTAAATAACATTTTGACTGATGAGGCGAAGCTGAGTCAGACAAATTTTAATTACCTGCTGAGGTGTAACCAAAGCTAAGGGCAGTAAAAAGTATGCCTCTTCTAGTAATATAATATATATGTTTTTGTTCCCACACAACTTACCTTATGTTTCAAATTAACTGAGAATACAATTTTAGTAACTCTACAATATGTGCTATTATTTTTAGATAAGTTGACCAGGCAGGATGTGAAATTATTTCCCAACAAATTCAGACATGGGTTCAAAGGAAGACACTTTGTTGTGTCTGCTGCTGAAGCCCCTCCTTATGTTTTGAGGAAGTAGGTTTTTATTTATCTACATCACTGTTCACTTGATGCTTATCAGTTATATTTTCATTTATTCATTTTAGCGAATTTTCAAAGAAAAATGAGCTTATGAGTTTGGGGTCATGGAGAGGGGAAAGGTAGAGATATTGGAAGGGGGGCCTCCCTGATAAAAAAAAAAAATAAGACTGAAAAAGTTTAATACAAAAATTACAATTATTAAGACCAAAATTAAAGACAGTGTTTATTTCCTTTATTTGTATCATTTTCTTAATTTCACTATTTTTATGTTTTATCATTAACTTTTAGTGTCTTGTTTGTTTGTTAGGCACCGTAATGACTTAAATATTTGTAAATAAACAATAACTAACTGTGGAAATACTATTTAACCTTCCTTTTACTATTTATTCCTTTTTATTACGGTAGAGTTGACTCTATTACATGAGTCCAGACTTGTGTAATAGAGTCTAGACTTACATAGTCTCATACTCTATTCGATCACATAATGTTCAACGGTAGACTCCATTATATAACTACTACGATAACTCTATTGTATAACATACTACAGTAGACTCCATTATATAACATACTAGATATACTCTATTGTATAACATACCTACAGTAGAACTCCTATATACAACTACGATATACTCTATTATATAAACATACTACGATATACCCTATTATATACTACGATATACTCTATTATATAACATACTACAGTAGACTCCATTTTATAACATACTAGGATATACTCTATTATATAACATACTAGGATATACTCTATTATATAACATACTACGATATACTCTATTATATAACATACTACAAAAGACTACAAGATTACATAACCCACTATTATACACTCATACTCTAACATCAACAAAGGATTTATTCTTGTTATATTTAATTTGCAGACGAGGGCAAGACTCTGGGGAGGGCTATTCCATCACTACATGGGATGGTATAGAAGTCAGACTTATAAATACATTAGCTGGATTACTTGGTTTCACTTATGAAATAGTCGAGCCTAAGGATTCGCTGTAAGCATATTTCTTTACATTTTCATGTAAAAAAATCAGGTTGCACCTCGGTTCAACCCAGGTTCACTAGGTTATACATTATTATGTATATATATATAATTATATATATTATTAATATATATATATATATATATATATATTATATATACACACACACACACACACACACACACACACACACATACATATTACACACACATATGCATTACATAACATGTATGAATTATATGAATATTTTTTGCTTGACTATATTATTTAAAAACTCAATATTTTAAATTCAAGACCTTTTAGAAGTTGTGCTTCTAAAATGCATGTGATAAATAAATGCTTTGAGAAAGGTCACTATCTTACAAAAAAAAGCCACTTAAAAACGGAGAAGTTAAGGGGTATGGAAACTAAATATAAATGCAAAGCTTCAGATAGTAATTAATGCTAGGATCTGACTTACATACTTACAGACCGGGCATGGAGGGTTTAAGATTAAAAAAGTATATGTTAATTCTCTAGAATGAGTTTGTGATCATTTAACACAAATAATAAAGTGTGTATTTATTATTTAATTGAAATATTTGAAAATATAAAATCTTGCTTGGGAAGGTGGGACAGAGTGCTTCAAGATGTATCATCTGGTAAAGCAGATCTAGGAATAGGGGGAAATATATAATACGTCGAGAGAGAAAAGAAATTTTAGTCCCTTCCACTCGCAAGACTGTGCTGCGTTTATATCCCTCGCCTCTACAGCCCTTCCTAAGTAAGGCTCAGCACTTTCAACTGTTTGCCACAATAATATTGCCACAACAATTTTCAAAGAAACAAATTAGCTTATGAAGTTTGGGGTTCAATTTTTTGGAAGTTTGACGTGACCCCTCATAAAAGTATATAATATATATATAATATATATATATAAATTATATATATATATATATATATTATATATATATATATATATATATATATATAGATATACCGGACCCTATTGTTTATGAAATATTTGTGATGCCATTAACCCACAACTATGACTCAGCCAAAATTTCAATACTTCATAAAATTTAAAAAAGTCTTTTGATCAGACTGAAATTTTATAATGTAAACAATCCGTAATACAGGTATTAGTATCAACTCTCTTAGATTCCAATGCAATTTCTAAAATAGACAGAAAACCAAAAGTGAAAAGTTACTTAAAGTAGTAACAAAATTATCATACTTGGTTAATTGTTACCAAAATAATATAATGGTAAATTTGGACATGTTTTTCCCCTTAGAAAGACTAGCACCATGTTTTTCCCCTTAGAATGGTTTTGTCTAGGACCATGTTTTCCCCTTAGGGACCATGTTTTCCCTTAGAAGTTCAAGGTCCCAAATGTTTCAACCCTATGAATGCTACACCTTTATTTTGTTATTGGAAATTATTATTGTTTTACTCATTGTCAATTATAATTGTGCTAATTATGTTCAATTTTGAAGGCAGAAATTTAAACCTTTATTTTTGCTTTGGGCTATAACATTAAATAAAGGCTACCCCTGGTCAACAATTTTCACAGCCGTGTATACCCCCCCCCCATAATTTTGAGATCCCCCTCCCCCCTTTTCCAGAGCAGGAAAGCTTGGTTCTGTAGTGAGGCTATAAACACTTATAGTATAGTCATGGCTCTTCTTCCAATTACATATAAAATATAATGCATTGAACTAGGGCTCATAAGGAGTAAGCAAAAAGGGTCAAATAACATGACCTGCTTCCTTAGTGATCTACCTCTCCCTAATAACTAATTATAGATTATTTTACAGTCTTTTAAGTTTTAAACAAATTTCACATTTTAGTAAAATTTTTTGAAGCCTGCCAACTATAGTTTACCTTCGTTTCAGGTACCGAGCCATTATGGGTCCATTCTTATGGGATGTATGGTTGGCATTAACATTCACTTACATCCTTGCCATATTCCCCTTGGCATTCTCAGTATGGCATTCATTAAAACCATTAATGGAGAAACCATCAGAAATTGAAAACATGTTCTGGTATGTTTTTGGAACATTTACAAGCTGTTTCACATTTAAAAGTGATAATTCATGGACTGATTCACAAAATGTTGCTACTAGAGTTTTCGTTGGTAAGTTTTATATAGAAATATAATAATGATTTTGACTTAAGACCTTTTTCTGAAAAAAACATCAAAATTAATCCTCAGTTCCAAGTTCTATATATTAATTTTAAAATTTGTTTCAGAAACAGGGCTCTCGATCCTGTTTCTATAAAAAATTGTAATTTAAAAATATAATAAAATTCTAAACTTTATTTGTTTACAAACAAGGCTCTGGATGATTTTTATATAACAAATTTCTCCATCAAAATACATTACTATTCTAAGCTTTAATTTGTTTGGAAACAGGGCTCTGGTATGGATGGTTGAATGAATGACTTTATTTATTTTAAAGTTACAAATTTTCTGTTGGTTAGTTACAGTTTTAAAGTCTATTCCATGGTCAATAGACTTGAATTTTATAAAGACTTAAAAACTAAAATTAACTAATAGAAAATTTGTAATTTTAGAATAAATGAAGTCATTTATTCAACCATCCATACCAAAGGCCTGTTTTTGACACACATTACAGTTTAAAATTGTAGTATATAACTATAGTTGTATAGTTTGATATTGAAATTTGTTCTAGAAACAGAATCCAATGCCAGTTTTGAAACAAATTACAGCTTAGAATTGTATTATATTTTTGATATTGAATTTTGTTTTAGAAGAATCCAAAGCCCAGTTTCTAAACAAATTATAGCTTAGAATTGTATATTTTTGATATTGAATTTTGTTTTAGGAATAGTGTCCAAAGCCCAGTTTCTAAACAAATTAGAGCTTAGTATTATATTTTTCATATTGAAATTTGTTTTTTATTGTATATTTTACTTTAATTTTAAAATTATTTGACTTGGAGGTACAAATTTGTAATTTTCTTACTACGTTTACTCACGAGTTTTGGCAGGGGGTTGAACCGACCAGTTCCACCTAAAAAACCTCCTCATTTTTATATTTTCTTTAATTTTCTTAGGTTCTTACTGGGCATTTACTATAATGATCACTGCCGCATATTCAGGAGCTCTCATCACATTCATTACAATACCTGAGATGCCGGAAGTTGTTGATACTCCTCGTCAAATAGCACAAGATAATTACCACATCAGCACAATTGGTAACTTTTTACATCTGTTAAAGTTTATGGTCTACACATTTTACAGACAATAATGTTATTTGAAGATTTTACATCATTGTCTATATTATTAAATTTTTTACAAGTATCTGGAGGCTGGACAAATTTACTAAAATGGGCTGAGGATGACATTGGTAAAGAATTGTACCAGAGACATGACGTGGTGGAAGATGTTTTCACTGGACTGTACAACGTTACTCAAAGTGTCAAGGCAGACAAACCCACTGCTTTCCTTGGTTCTAAAGAACATTTAGCTTTCGTCATCAACACCAATTACACATCAGAGTGAGATACTTTTTTATTTTATATTTGCTTTTATACAACCACCTATACTCCATTTTGAAGAGTATAAATAGGAGTGACTGTTCTCTTTTGGTTTTAACACCATGCACTGATGATGGCCCCTTGTTAAATTAAAACCTCTTTACTGATGAAATTCATTACAATGGAAAACTATAATTTTTTATTTATATTTGATAAATTTTGCTAATTTTTCTTAACCTTTTTAAATACATTAAAAATCTTGCTTAAATTCAGTTTTATTTATTTTTCTTGAACATAGAAAGCTTTGATTCTTTCTTAATCACACTTAACGTATTGCCGTCTTATTCCAGTCTAGGAAGCAAGAAAGCAGTCTTCCATACTAGCAGAGTGTGTTTCGTGCCTCTTCTCGTGTCTCTAGTTATTCCTAAGAAGGCATTATTTGCGGAAGAATTAAATATGGCTCTTATTAAAACATTCCAAAGTGGTTTCCTACATAAAATTATCAATGAAGTTCACTGGATCATGTTTCGCTCCAGTACTGGCAAATTACTACACGTAAGTATTTATTCTTAACTAACAAAATAAGTATAAGGAAAGTATTTAAATTTGCCCAATTAAAAAGTTCACAATAATGCTAAGTTGAACCATCAATGACTAAATAAAAATTCATATAAAGTAAAAAAAATTATAAATGATGATATACCAATATGAAATGACGAGTCCGAGATATACCAGAGTTATAAATTAAGTGACTTCCATAATCAGTGAACAAAGGAGGCGAGTCCAAAGTCTTTTCCTCATTTATCACGTTTTTCATTATCACTTCTTGTATTTTTAAGGGATTTAGAGTAGTTTTCGCAAAGTTATAAACACACACACACACGCATACATATATATATATATACTATATATATAATATATATATATATTATATTATATATATAATTATATATATATTAATAATATATATATATGTATATATATATTTGATAATAGTTGACACAATTCATGAAAATTGAGATGAGTTAGACGTTACGAAACAGAGTAGGACATGACATTATGTCGAACCATCAATTATGACGAATGTCAAATGATGGAACAGTTCCCAGATGTAGTATTGCATTTTGCCTATTACATTTCCTAGGTGTCAATTGCCAATTTTTTTCTTTTATTTTTATTGACTTAAAATAAAACTCAAATCTTCGGATATACGAAACCGTTTCATTTCTTTATTATGCTTTTTCAGGCAACAAAAAGTAAAGCTGTTCTATTTCTGAGCGCAGACAGACAGTTAACACTAGACGACACTTCAGGAATGTTTTTACTTCTGGGAGCCGGGTTTGCTTTCGCAGTTTTATCTCTTACCGTCGAAATAATAACATGGATTCGAAGAGACATTAAACAAAGGAAATTAGGACAACCATCGATCAAAAAACGAGTTTCGGATTACTGTCTTGATAATTATAGAAAATTAAGCACCATGGTTTTGACTCCAGGGAAGGATTATCAAGACATACAAGAAGCTTACATTTGGCAGTACATTTATAACCAAGCTAAGAGGAGGTTAAGTAATGTGGGCTGGTCCCTGTTTGGCAGCCCAGTAAGGCCGCCTCCTCATACACCTCAAAGAATCCCCCCTCCTAGAATATCTGTAACTAGAAATTCATTTTAGATTATTTACTTAATTTAAATATTAGAATAGAAAACTATGCTAATTTATTATTTTGAAAAATAAAGCAATTTTTAGTTTTTTTTTTCTAAAAATCAGGTATTTTTTTATATTTAGGTATATTTTAGGTAGAACTAGGACAAATGATCTCCTAGATTTTAATTTAATGGATCTGCCTATAATACCTGTATAACATTCATAATATGTTATAACCACTGGTTATAACATTAATATAAAGTTGTGATACTTAAATAATTGAGAGCTGTGCCTGGTTACCAGTCATCAGGAGATGTTGAGACCCTCTGTTGCAAATGCCGCAGGGAGACCAAACTCCACGTGCTTGGAAAGCTCACACAACATGCTACTTGTGACTAAACACCACCACATCGTGAAAAATAAGATCTCATTAGTGCTTAAAGAGAATATTTTTGTTATAAATATCTGTACTCGTATATCACTGGTGTATATAAATATGTTTGTTATGATGAGGTCTATGCTATTGATTCAGATGGGTCTTCTAGATACTCTGATATCATAGCTTTTCACCCAAACAACAATTCTCCTCTTATTATAGACCCGAACATTCGATATGAAACCAATGACCCATATCAAGCCAACAAGGTTCACGATGAGGAGAAAACCATTTATGAAAAATGTATTGAATTATACAAAGAAAAGTATGGCACCTCTCACGGAGAAAGAAATTATGAAGTGCGTGTGGGTCTGTGGTCGGAGCTAGAGAACTAAACCTGCCAAAACTAGGGGGTTTTTAGTAGGGATCAGATTTGATCAAAACTCTTTAAAATTTTAAATTATAATAGACCAAGAGCCCAGGGTGTCTATGTTATAAAAGTGTAATGGCTGGAACCTTCTCAATTTTCGTAAATACTCCCTGAAAAGTCATCCGCAATTCTGGCGACTCGTATTCGGATGGGGTGCCCAGGCAGACCTTTTGACCCTAAGTGTGTTCTGCCTGGGAACACCCTCCATTACAAGTCGGGCAGAATTGCAGTCCCTGTTCAGAGGTTTTACAAAAATGTGGTGAGGACCGGTTCCAGCCATTACACTTTTTAATTAACAAAACACCCCTGGGTCTGGCTCTATAGTACTAGTTGAATTTATCCATAAGGATGTAAATAAGGTCTATCCAGCAAATTTAATTTTCAACCATGTTAATGATGAACAAAACCCGGTCATCACCTATTACAGTGCGCTCACAATATTTTTTTTAATTTTTTTTGTTCCTCTGGTTTGTAAGGTACTGAGGCATACCTGTATTAGATTTGAAGCAGTTTACAACAGGAGAGAGAGGTGAACCCATCTCAGACTCAAGACTGGTCATCACATAACACTCATTGGTTCAAATTCTTATTATGGATAGACTTTTATTTAATCCTTCTCTTTAAGTCTATTATCTGAGAGCATTATAATCGATCAGTTATCGCATATTTACTCATGCAGAACTATGGACTTATATGTTTACTGTCACCTGTACTATTATATTAAAATGTATTATTAGTATTGTCTCCATTGCTTTCTATGCTTTTTATTTTTCGACACAGGATGGGACGGAATTAACTCTCAACCAAACTAACATACAAAAACCGATATTTCGCCTATTCATGTTCAAAGCAGTATATGTTTCAGAAGTAATATACATAGTTGAAAACTATATGTCAAAAAATGCTAAAGAAATTTTATATTTCTATTTTTTGTCTTCACCATAAAGTTTAAACTTCTTATTTTATAGGTGAAGACAAAAAATAGAAATCAATAAATTTCTTTAGAATTATTTTGACATATAGTTTTTTCACTTGTATATATGTATTTTTTTGAACATGAATATGCCTTGTGACATGAATAAAGGGGGAA
>JACMZG010001914.1:22799221-22897791 GCA_018340805.1 Microvelia longipes | reverse complement strand
TAATAAGGTTTTTAACTTTTCCAATAAGTGTTCAATTTTAATTTTTGGAGGCGATTCTTTGATTTTTTTAACAATTTTACCATAGCGAAGAATTTTTTTCTTTGCAACTGCCAACTCTTTACGCAAAGCAATGATGTTTTGGGATAATTCCTTATATTGTGCTGGTATCTTATCAAGTTGCTTTTCTGAGATATGCCTAAACACCGGGAGTGGCTGACCTAGACAGAAACAGGTGACAGGTTTGTCCATACTTAAGAATAGGGGGTCCACTGAAGGTAAACCTATAGTGGTAGGTTTTGGGGTTTGAGGCAATACTGCTTTAAATAAAAGGCACAGCACCTCCAGAATGAGATTTTTTCCTTTTAGTGGTATTTTTGTTCTGCTTAGTACTTCCAATATCCTGTTGCTGCAGGACTTTAGATAAATCTAAATCTTTTAAATTTTTCCCTTTTAAAATGACAACCTTTCCCGAGTTAGGGGCTGCAGATTTTATTGCGTCTCTTAGTTCAGAAGAAAGTTCGAATCCCCCATCTGTCATTTGACCTTTTAACAATGAAGGATCGTTCACCATTAATATTTTTACACCTGAAGGAGGAGCAGTTTTCATTAAATTTTTAATAGATTCAGGTAAATCGCTGTTATTCAGAGGCACTTCAGTCAACTTACCCTTAAGAGGTGTCAATGTATTTTGAGGTATAGTTTCATTATTATTGTGAAAGAGAGTACTATTGCTATTTCCCTTAGTATTGACAGGTTCTGTAGAATTTTCAGGATGTATGCTACCATCATTTTCCGCAGTATTGACAGGGTCTGCACTATAGTCATGATCATCTGGATAATCATTAATTGGGAAGTTGGGAGGGTCCAAATCATTGTCTGACTCACTGTCGTCTTTATCATTACAGTTGTGTACAGAAATAGTATGAGTATTCTCACTGGTACAAGGAGCTAAATTAATTTCACTATCAGCCTTGACAAGATGGATGATTTCAGAAACTTCAGAATCCTTCCTACATTCTTTCATAAGTATGAGTTCTTTAATTTTCTTACCTTTCATTGAATTTTTTACTTCATCAGGTAACTCATCACTTTTAAGACTACAAAGAGCAAGTTTAACAGACAATCCATCACCAATAATAACTTCAGACGGTTGTAATTCACTGTCAACAGTGATAGGCTTTGTTATTTTTTCCCTGATAACAGTGACCTTTTTCCCAAATGCAACGGAATCAATAAGATCTTTCACATATGCAGGGATTTTGACTTCAGAAGTAATTTCAGTTGATACCCTTAGCTTCAGCTTAGGTTTAGGCAACCTTTTCCGGGTTTCCATTTCATGCTTAGCTTCTGCTAAGACTTGTTGTAATGTTCTTTTGCACCGATTAAATTGCTCCCCAGGTTGACTTGAAATAGGGTTAGAATCAATCAATACACTGTTGCCTGTCAACAAGGCATTCATAACCATAGTACCCTCATCCGAATTCTGCACATCACTATTATTTTTTTCACTAACAGTTACACTTTCAGCACACTCTGACATGCTATTAAGATTAACAGATTCTGGAACTGCTTCCAGAACTGGGCTAAGATTTTCATTTGATGTGCTCAAAACTTCACTGACAGGCAACATATCAGAACATACTTCAACTTCACCAGGAATAGTATCAGCAGAATTATTCACTTTAAAAGTATTTATTCGGTCAATTGAATCTAAAATATCCTTTTCTCCGTCTTCTTGGTTAATTATATTAGAAACAATAAAAGGTGGAGAATTCTTTGAATGTGGGGTTATAACTTTTGACAAAACGTTAGAAATGTATTTTTTAGAAAGTTGTTTAGGGTCATTAACAGGTATTTTAATTAATTTACGAGTAGCTTTAACTGACCGTCCCAATAAATTTGGCTTATTCTTTAGTGCAATTTTAATTTTATCTTTTAATTCTTGGGTTACAGTCATCTTTTGGATTTCTTGTAACAGTGCAGACGTACTTTCTTGGTTCTCAGTTTCTACATCTGTTACAGCTAGATCCTCTCTTGATACATCAATATTATGAGTATCGATGGTTACAATTCCTTCAGTAGTAATAACTCTTTTGTACCTTGGATCCTTTTTACTTGCAGCTGATTCTTCCTTCTCACCGAGGCATACTACATCTCCTTCATCTTCCTTTACATACTCACCAAGACAGACTACATCATCATTAGAATCTAATCTTTCTGATGGAACATCCTCTCCTGAAACATTGTCATTATTAGAAGCTACGGATGATTTGGGTGGTGTCTCAAGAGAAGGCATGTCTTCATCCAATTGGTTTACCGTTGAGCTTAATTTGATTAAATTATTCACAGATTCGTCAGGTAATTTTGAATTATCACCACATTGATTAACTGAACTATTAGAACCAATATTCTTTAAATTATTTTTGCGATATGTTTTCAATTCTGACAAAGTATCCATTGAAAAATGGACACTTTTATGTGGAGATCCAGACAAATTGGATGGTGACTCTGATTGAACTACTGTAGGGTTGCCTTTACTGCTTTCTTTCAACTGAATTGATGTTGCATGTTTGCCACTTTGCATCACTATATTATTAGTAGAAACATTTACCAGATTGCCAGAGATAGATGATAAAAGTTTTTTAAACTCAGGCTTAGCTTTGATTTTTCCAGATTTTAATTTTTCCAACATATTTGGATCCTTAACAATTAAAACTGAAACTTTAGAAGATTTTGAAACATTCTCTATCATTTTCTTTACTTTATTTGGTAAATTTATATCTGACGGAACATTAATTTTTTTTGGTGGCTCAGAAACTGGTACATCTAATTGCTCTGGTTCACCTTCAGAAGGATTGATAATTTTTGCTTTATTAGAACTCTCCTTGTTCTTACGAAGAAGAATACGTGGCATAGATGAAATTTTAATATTGTTTACATTAACTGAAGGTATTTCAGATCCTCTTGTAGATTTTTCTTCTACAAGAGTTGATGCTAATGGTCTCTGTTTCACATGGCTGATAGGATCAGGAATATCAATACTACCTGATACTGGAACTTCAACTGTAGCCATTTCTTCCAATGTTGCACTGTCATAGATACTATACTCATTGGAATCCATATCCTCTTGTTTTATTTCCACTGAATCAGTTGAAATGTCATCAGATCTAATTGGAACGTTGTGAATAACTGTTTCCATAGGAATATTATCGTATGTATCTTGTCTCAGAGAATGAGCAGCAGAAATAAGTAATTTTAATGGATTATTATCAGCTTCATCAAGAGCATCATTCAAGTCCTCTGCTAATTCAGGTACTTGTTTTCTTTCAGGTATCGATATTCTTTCTAGTTTAACCACAGGTTTCTTAGCTGTAAGTATGATAGGTTTTGATAAAGGTTTGATAGATGACTCGAGTCTTTTTTCATACACTGGTATCAAGTCATCAAATCGCTTCCTACTTCTCAAAATGTTTGGTTTTTTTCTTTCAAACCCGGCAGCTTTTAGAGAAGGCAAAGGAGGGGCTACAGGAACCATGGCAAAAAATTTATCGACTTCGTCATCATCACAGCTCTTAGTTGGGATTGGATCATTTCTGATTGCTTTACAGTGCTCTTCATCTAAGAATTTTAAAGAAATATGATCAGGTAAATGATCTTTTTTGGTAAGTCTTAACTTGATTTTTTCACAAACACCTCTGGTCATTGACACTGTATTGTGTGATTCAACAACAGGTTTCACAAATATAGAAAAAATATTGAATAATTCATAAGATACAATTTGACCGGTCGGTTTATTTGATGTATCAATTATACCAATAATGATGGGTCCCCTGGATGGTGGAAATTCTTTTGACTCTTTGTCAAACACAAACATTTTAATAACTGAGTTCCATTTCAGATGTCCTGGGTAAAGCAATGGTCCTCCACAAATAAATATTTTCTTATCTGGTAAAATGACAACTCTAGTTACAGATGTAAATTTGATTCCATTGCATATATTACCAATATCTTCACTGACAGACCCCTAAAACAAATATGCCATATTAAAAACAAAAATTAATAGTCTAGTCAACAAACTGGTTTTTCGCTGTTTTAAAAAATTAAACTTATATTTTTGGAATCTATTTGAACATGTTTAGGGACACGACAGAAAAAATTTCCCAAACTTTGCACCACAGCTGCAATTTTAGTGGACCAAAACGCGTCCAGTTCTTTAATATCTTGACAAGAATATAAAATATCGAAAAATCTTTTAAATAAAGTTTGAAGCTAAGTAAATTGTTTAAAAATAAGTATATACTGGTCTACTCTCTATTTAAAACTGTTATCAAAGGATTTTCATGTTAAAAATTAACTGCATTTTCATTTTTTTACAACGTAAATAGACTGAAAAGTTATCACTGAGGCGAAAATTCCAAATTCACAACCACAACTGAACGGAAAATTGTTCAAACACTATGTTATTAAGGTATAGTGAAGTCAACTACAGGACTAATTATTAGTCCAAATTACAGCTTTCAGAATATTATAGCCGTAGAGTACTGGCCTGGAATTTTTTTTTTTGTGGGAAAGAGAATTTCAACTCAATCTTTGAAACGACCACTGTCCCGACAATTAAAGAAGAGATAAAAAAGAGAAGACAAACTGCTCTATAAATGTTTCCTCTTCCATTTTGTTCTAATACCAATAAAAAAAGTCCCCTGGGAATGAAAATTTATCTGAAAAAAATTCACCAACTGATTTATTAAATTCACTAGTTTTCCTATGAGATTGTCATTTTTGTTAGTTTATTTCGGACAATTTTTATTCCGTGAGGCTTTGGAACACCTGGTGCTTGACAATGAAGCAGAATAAACACAACTCTTTTAAGTGAGCATTTAGGAAAGGATTAATTTTTTGTCATTTTAATCCCTGTTTTCCATCTAGTTATTTGACTAAGCTTTCAGCACAGATATTGTTCAAATTTCTATTACAACATGCTTCATCTATTCTCTAACTTTAAGTGTTTGTATAATTTTTTCTAATACACAAGAGAAAAAATTGTATATTTTCCTACAGATACGTCATGTTTTAAGGCAACCGCCCCCCTTAAACATGTTTTAACCCCCCCCCCCCTACCCGTTTTAAATTCCAGAGACGTCCCTCATTAGAAATAAAAGGGTAACAAGTAATAAATCAAGACTTACAGAAGACATAGAATCAGGCATGAGAGTTGTTTGATATTCAATACATGGGAAATCAAAGAGAACCGGGACTGCATTTTCCTTGAGAAAACATTTCCCATGTACAAACTCTTTATCTTCGGGATTGAAATGTTTTTCACAAATATAATACTTTGACGATATCACATCAGGTTCACACCCAAATAAATCCAATCTTCGGCATTTCAGTAACCATAGTTTACACCTAAAACAAATTGATATAGAAAATTTATACAATACATAGAGATTTACCAATGTACTATAGAGATTAGAAAAAAAATCTCTCAAACAGGAGGAACCCCAGCTAAAAGCTGATGAACAGTTATGAATTATTATGAATATAAAGTCATTAAAATGTAATATTATTATAGTGTAATAAATGGTGATATCATATTATGATGTTAGAGATTAACCTCCATAAAAAAGAAATTGGGAGAGAGGATTTTATCTTAACAAAAGATGTGAAAAACATAACAGCTGTCAATCGTAACAGGTCATTGAAAAGTGATAATGGAAATATTTTTCTTCCTTTCATATTATGCTTTATAAACAAATATGAGCCACGCCAACAATGCCCTCGCCAGCCTCCCTGTGGCCCCTTTGAAGCCACATTGTTTTTGTTTCAAATTATTTGTTCTTACAAGTCATTTAGTTATGTATTTGGTGAATTTTCATTGCCTTACCTCACAGGCCCACTCTGCGGAACTGTGAAGCAAGCTATGGCCCTTTCGACCCACTGTTTTTATTTTAGTATTTCTTGTTACATTGCATTTTGCCATGTATCTGTGAATTTTCATTACATTGCCTAACAGGCTTGCTCCGCGGACCTCTGAGCCTTGCTATAGCACCTCCGTACCAATACGTATACATTTATACAACAAGCATATGTAACATTGAACAATTATCTTAATCTGTATAATAATATAAACTTTCTTTTTACTCTTTGGTGATGACGTCATAAATAAATTGTTTGCCAATTACATCACTTAAGATGGTTTTATTGAATAGAAACCAGTCCCTATCATTTCCGAACACCTACAAATTACTTCTAGGTCTTTCCACTTTGCTCAATGCATTTTTGTCCTGTTTGCCTGGGACAGTAGGCTAACTAGGGCTGAACAAGAGGAAGAGGTCCCTCTTCTATACTAACTCTCCACCCTCTAGCACTACTGAACCCAACAGATATCGTAGAAGTCATTGACCTTTATGACCAACATTATACAGACATATGTATACCAACATTATATTATGTATACCATTTGTGCCACTGTAAACCATGTTCCACCGATTCAGCTGAAGATGGTTTAAATCGATTTAGCATGCTGTCTACTAGAATAAGTGACACCTTCATTCTTTACACATAAGTAGAATGCATAAGTAGAATAGACTTATGTTAACAAGATGTAAAAGGTAAGGGGTTCAGGATTAAAACAGAGCTCCGACTACTTTAACCGTGAACTAGAGTCCATTCTGTCAACATTGCAAAATTCGGGATTTGTTTAACAGCTTTGGTAAGCAACAAGTTGTTGCTAGTTGAGGACTGCTGTAGGGCTGTTGTACTGGCTGGCTCCAGTCCAGAGATTGAATGTGAGTCTATTTCAACTTTACGGAGGAAAGGCAGGATCAGATCCCAGTCCCAACTGAATACCCATAATTTCTTTATCACTTAAACATATAACTAACAGGTAGGTCTGGTAGTCCTGTATACCAAGGAAAATATAAAGGAGATGTTCACAGGAAACCATACACCCAATTTAAAATAAAGAGTGCATTAAAGTTTAAGTAATACTTTAACAACACTTATTTAATCAGAGAAAAAACACTTACCTAAAGTGATGTAGAAATTCATACAGTAGGGGTTGGGGCGGGGGGACACAGTGGTCTAACTCCCTGGTTTTAGGTGGTTCCGAAAAAAACAGGGATTAGTTGCATAAACTACCGCACCGAGCGCTAGTTTTCACCTTGTGCCCTTATCACTATAGTTATCAGTTTTAAATCGATACTTCTATTTATGTTTATAAAAAATGTAAACAAGACAATTTTTAACTTATTCATTGACTTTTTTTCTTTTTTAGTAGCTTATAAGATATTTTTTTAGAAAATAGGATAACGTGTGTTACGAAAGGTGTGTTATAATGAGACAACGAAGACGTAAATTAAATTTATAATTTCCCGGTTTGATGTTTGTCTACAAATCATGGTTATCACGATATCAGGTCTACTTAAAATTAACACAGCGTTTATATTTTTATAAAAGCATTTATGAAAATTATACCTTTAAAATAATTAATACAATTTTTAACATTGTTAAAGACCCTTTTAAATAATTTTATTCTTGGAATTGAAGAAATAATTATTTTATATATAGGGTACAAGGTGAACCGACCTGCCACTAGCGGAGAAAGGGTGAACTTAGGGCAGGTCCATCTAAAGCAGCTTATTTCGGGGGAGTTAGACCACTGTGTCCCGCGCCCCCACCCCTACTGTATGAATTTCTACATCACTTTACACTTACCTATTTAATTCACATGGAAAAGGGAAAAATCGAGCAGAATGCTTATCTTTCTTAATATCGCAATTTATAGCGGCGCAAGCCGTAGCAATAATACCTGGGTGTTTCATTTCTTTTCTCAATCCCTTAATTATAAATTTTCATATCTATTTAAATTTATTTAATTAAAAAATAAAATCTAGGCGCCAAAATATTACATTTTGGTTTAATAAATGGCGTTAGTTGAATTAAAAATGACGCCATGAGAGCGCTAGTGTTCGACAACCAAAATCTGTCTTAACTTGCCAAAATTATTCTTAAACACACATAATTTATTACAGGAATGACAATAAAACGGCACTTTTTATTGTAAACTCATCGATCAAATTCATAAAAGCAGAATATCGGTAAAAAATGTACATCAAAATGAAATAAAAAATGAGATTTGTTGTTAAATAAAAAACGGCACTCCTATGAAACTTCACGAGTTTTTGATACACACGTTAAACTAATAGTTTCACAATTTGCCAATAGAGTTCTCCCTTTGATGATAATTATTTTATTTGTGTTCACAAACTGAATACGTTAGACATTTTTAAGATTGCTTTTTTCATATTAGTCATAAGTTTAATAAATTTACAAAAAATGGCATTCTTTTGCGTTTTTAAAAGAGCTCGTTCATTATTTTCATATGTTTCTTACATTTCAATAATGAATGTAAGACATAACTCGACTTTAATAAGTCTAATTTAAGACATCCATTAAGTGTAAAGATGCTCATTTTGTAAAGAAACAGTCATTTTAAAGAAGACAATTGCCATTTTTTTATTTCTAAATTTGAAGAATTGTGAATAAATTTTTGGACATAACAGGGTAATATGGAATTCAAATGTAGCTTCCAAGGATCTTGAATAAAGATATTCAAGATTTATTCAAGATCCTTGGTAGCTTCTTTACAAATTTAAAAAAATCATGATGAAGAAAAAGACGAAACCAATAGTTATACAGAAAAAGAGGAAGAATGAAAGTGTTATGAATCTGGAGCATAAGTTATTAATTTTTTGTTAATATGTTAATTAAATTTAATATTAATATGTGATAACTATTTTATTATTGATACTGTTTAATGGATTTAAAGTGACTGTTTTTCGTGTCACCAGTTCTGCAAAAATGTTTACATTAACATATGGATTTTACAAATATTTAGTTCAAAAGCAAGAATATTGTGTTCTTATTCTAGGGCTGGACAATGCTGGTAAGACAACGTATTTGGAAGCAGCCAAAACTAAACTTACTAAAAATTACAAAGGGATGAATCCAAATAAAATCACAACTACTGTTGGTTTAAACATTGGTAAAATAGACGTTGCTGGTATCAGATTAAATTTTTGGGATTTAGGAGGCCAAGAAGAATTACAGAGCTTGTGGGATAAATATTACGCTGAATGTCACGGCATTATATACATAGTTGATTCAAACGACCGAGAACGAATACCAGAATCTAAAGAAACATTTGATAAAATGATAGCCAACGAAAACTTAACTGGAGTTCCTCTCCTAGTTCTTGCCAATAAACAAGATTTAATAGACTGTATGGGTGTCAGAGAAGTTAAACCTATATTTAATAAAAATGCTCATTTGATAGGTAGAAGAGAATGTATGGTAAGTGCTGTTTCAGCACTGACTGGTGATGGAATAAGTGAAGGTATAAGATGGTTAGTTGATTGTATTAAACGAAATATTGAAGCCAGACCTCCGAGGGACCAAGACGAGATGTAAAGTAAACCTTAAGAATTCAAATTCAAGGGTTTTGTGAGGCTATTAACATCTAAGGTGGTAAAGCCACCTTAGAAACTCTCTTAATTTGAAACTTATGTCGTTTAGCTGACACTACTCGATCTCTTGTCTGCTATTAATATTATTTCAATGTCAAGGGTTTATGAGGCTATTCACGTCTTAGGTGGTTAAGCCCTTACCCGTCTCAGTTTTGATTTCATGGTTAATTAATATTATTATTAATATAAAAATAATCCCTAATTATGTTTAAATAATAATACCACCTTTGGAAGTTTTTGGAATGTGAAAAATGTATACATTTTATAAAACCTGACCTCGTTGATGGATGTTGTGTACTTTTTTAAAAGGCATTCTGCTTTTGTAGGACAAGGAAGTATTTTCAACACCAACAATACCTTTAATGTAAATATCATATTTTACCAAGTTTTATCAAACCAATTCATGACAGAACATGAAATTTATTCAACAGGTTCAACAGTAGAGGTGAAACATTTGTTAAGTCTACCAAATTGTAGACTTTTTAGGAGCAGTTGAAAACTAATTAGTTAATTGTGTGAAGCCTAGTTATTTATTGCAACTTAAATATCAAACCATTAATCTACAGTATTAACACCAAGTTTTTATTAAATTAAAGGCAATCACTGAGAGTTGCCTTCATTATAGGTGCAAAACCCTGCGAAGGTAACAATGTTATTTATCCTGGAACTAAATAATTTTTATTGTTACTATAAGTGCTGATAAATTGAGTGGCTTACTAAAATTTTATGAAGAAATTAATATTGATTTTCACGAATACCATTTAATTATTCTCTTACCCAAAAAGGTTAATGTGTAATGTTAACCAATGTTGAAGATTAATAAATGAATAATAAAGAATTAATTTCTAATTAAGTTTCAAATAATTTTTATTTGAAATATTTTTATGACTGTATTTTGTAAATAAAATGTTAATTTATTAATTTTGTATATTATGTTGGAATTGTCAAACTAGTTGTGATTTATAAAGGTTTATTTCTACAATAGTTGTATTTATTTATATTTTTTGAATCTGGTACGGGGTACCTCAAAACTATTCCTCACTACATTGGATTTGCTACGCTCAGCCTCCCTATTTCCCTCCCTACGTCCTCAGAAGTTAAAATTACCAATTTTATAGAGCAACATTTCTTCTGACTAGCTTCACTCATCCTCAGATAGTAAAAAATACATTCATTTTAATCCCAGCAGTCACCCATTCAGGCACTGACCTCTCTCGATGCTACTTAATTTTTATAGTACAACTAATACAGTGGATACTGTCTTATTGAAACAAAACTTATACTTATTTGTTAAAAGCATACACTTATTTCAACTCAATTGGATTATTTTTTTTTAAATCAATGCAAGTTATTCAATAAAAATTGAACTAATGGTGATAAAGAGATGAGACTTAGCCCATATGTTGGTCTTATATATGAATAATTAGCTGTTAAATTTCAAATCAATCCAAACATTTTTCTGTTTTATGGATTTCAAAATGTTTGCACAAAGTCATTATATCGATGTCATTATATAGTCGAATTGCGCAACTTATTATCAATTAGTACTTGTACTATCAGTTCAAGTAGACCTTGATTTCTATACCAAGTTTCAAGACTTAAGCATAAACTCAATTGGAGCTACAATGATAACAGACAGACAACATTGTGAAAACCTTCAGGTCAAATCTTGGTTTCTATTGTTTTTTTTTAAATACAATACTTTTTCAATATACCTAAAATAATAAGAGGAAACGTTAAAATCAATAATACCCATTTTATAACCTTGTTGAACGTTTTAATTTCTATATAAAAATAAAGGCTCGAAACAAAACTTGGTAATAGGGAGATTTTCGGAGATTACAGAGCCTTTTATTTGTTGCAAATGGATGGCACCATTAACCCATCTTTATTTCATACTCAAAATTTTGTTTAACCTATGAGTTGCAGTTTAAACAAAATAAGGGTTAGTGTTTTTTCCAGGAAAAAGCATTGGATAAATAAATGTAAATATACACTTAATTATCTAAATCAAAGCTTACATGCTTCAATTATGCTTAGATGCAGAATGAATGCCTGGAAGGATTTGGAATCAATGCCTGATATGAATTGGCCAATACAAAGACTCAATACGACAATGTTATTTTTGAAAATTGAAATGTCTTATTGTCACAAGAATTTCCACCCTAAATACTGCTAGATAGCAATATATTTGTAAGTTAATGAATTATGAATGCTCAAAATACAAGTATTATAAAAAATTATAAATATTTATTAATAAGTTAACAAAAAATAACATAGACTGGTCAGAATATGAATGACAACTAATAGCCTTTGGTACCATAATTAAAATAAAATAAAAATAGCCTTTTACAGAAAAAAACACACACTTAAATTCATATTGTGTGGGATAAAATACATTAAAATACTGGATTTGATCTTTCCAAAGGCATTTTCTATCCTCTTTGTATTAAAAAAGTATTCTATACTATATAGAATTATGACGTTTTTATTTGTCATAAAAAAAATAATTCTCTAAATTAAAATCATTTAATGCGTGATAGGAATGTTATGCATGTATTGTTAAGAAAACATAGAATTATGAAGTGTTTTCAAATCTTGCTCCCTCTGCTGTTCTCTCTTCTTCTCTCTCTTGTATTCTTCATACTCAGCATCATCTGTGGGAAGCTGGTGTCTACAAAGAGGGCATGAACTAGTCTGGAAAACAGTCCAAAATAAACAGCTAAAAGGATATTCTAAGGAAGTTGAACACTGGGGGATGATGATGAGTTTCAGACATATATTCTTTCACAGAGGATTTGATATTAAATTATAATTTTGAAGGTCGTTTCAAGCTGACTAATAAAAGTAAATACTCCACAGATAGTTTTAGTTACTGTACTGGAACCCATTTTTCCAAAAATTTGTATAATTTCAACAACATCAAAAGTGAACAGAAGAATGAGTAGTAACTTGCAAGTGAGACAAGCAAACAACCTTTTTCCTATGTTAGGAGTTTTGTAAGAAAGGTAATGGTGCTACTGAGAGTTACCTTACCTGGTGCTGGAAAAAATATTTAGGAATAAAAAGTTATTCCTTTGAGTCAAGATTACAAATCAATTAACAATGCTCACGAACACATCTTACTAGCCATTTTTTAACTCCTACAGGACATTTTCACAATGAAATTTAATTGACGGGTAAAAAAAGTTGTCTGTAAGTCATGTCTTGAGAATTGATTTAGCTTTATTGATTTAAAATCACAATTTTTTAACATTCCTTGCTTAAATTATACTCGGTCTTTATTAATATTTTCAGCCCTCACTAACACTGGAAATAACATAGCTCTATTACTATATAGTGGACATAGTTGCCTGACTACAACAGTACTTAAATTTAACTCTTACACCACAAGGATTTAAAATCAAACTCTGGTTTATAGGGTCATTTTGTCTTCAAAATAGCTGTAGAATATTCCTCTAAATTTTTGAATTTGATGAACTCTGTATAAACTAGAACACAATGTAACTTTCTTCTTTTTAACTAACAAAAAATATTGTTAAGCACCAAACATTGTGACAGGTAGAAGGCAATCAAATATCAATAGAATAACAAACACTGGTTCTAGGAGGACTATGGGGACCCATGAAAACTAGAGTGCCTGTATAATCACCTCATTAGAGTGCCTGATTATACAGGCACTCTAATGAAAACTATTCATGTACAAACAACATTTTCTACTCCTTTTCGTTAGTACTCTTGACAATAGGTTTCCAAGGTATGTTAATTATCCACCAGGTGGAAAATTTTAGATGTGTCTCAACCTTGTGCTCTTCTAAATAGATAAAAAATAAAGCAACAAGTTGTTACCTTTGAAAGCCACGGTAGAATGCAGTCCGGATGAAATTCATGATTACAAGGCAGAACTTTGGCTGACTCTCCTTTTTCAAAATCTTTTAAACAAACTGGACACTGTGTACCCTCTGTGAATAAAGTTTGATGAATAAATGACTTTTAACCCTTTAAGATTTATTTATAATATTTTCCCAACCAATGTGTTTTAAGGCCTATAAAAATTCGGTGGATTTTCATAGAAAATGATGCTAATGTGGCCATTGGTATGAAAGTTATATAGTCTTACTCTAACTCTTGAATATTTACTCTGATCGGAATGAAACTTAGGGCAAAGACTCATCTTATGGACTTACACAAGCACAGAGTTTGCAAAAAATATCACGCTATTAAAAGAAAAATATTGATATTTAACATCAAAAATTATGGTGATGGTTCGAAAAAGTGAACCATCTTTAAGTGACCAAAAATCGCATAAATCAATATGTATATACACATGATTTTAATTTAAAAAATTGATTTTTGCTAAGGAGGTCGAATGGGGAATCATCAATTTTTGTGGCAATAAATAATTTAAAAGCAGTTCAAAGACAATTAGACTACAACTGTGTCAAAATGTTTTTGTTTGAAAATTTGCTGTACACAAAACCAAGGGATGTGTGAGAATAAATTAAAAAAACAGCATCATCAACTTAAAGCAGCCCGTTGCCCCTTACATTTTATAACTAAGAGAACAGTCCAGGTTTATGGTAAGCAAGTCATCTCTCATGTAAAAATATATGGTTAAACTATATTATTCTATGGGTGAGACAAAAACCATGGAAAAAATGCACTCTGAATCCTTAGCATGACCCCTAGAACTATTTTAATTGTATTTAAAAAATATGCAATGGCAAAATATGCAATTACCAGCTGTAACTTGAGAAGGAAGAGTATCAATAACTTCTTTCGATGTAGGTGGGGCCAATTTCTGATCAGTTCCTAATAAATCAAACATTCCGTAATCCCTCAGTAGTCTGGCTAATTGTAGGAAATGATCGGGTGTCTCTCCAGACTCAAGAGGACGACAGTTGAGCTCGTCAAAATAATCAGCCATTCTAATAACAGTAAATAAAACTGATCACTCTCTTTGAATATCAATTAAACTTAACATTTGATATATTATGTTGAAGTATGCAAGTGGCCTAAACATTTTAAGGCTAAACAGCCACCACTAAAAACTATAAAAAACGTATTCCAATGTCTAGGTCTCAATAGAATGTTGCTCAAAATAAATGATTTTGTTATATGAAATCTTACATAAAGAAATATAAACAGATAGGACAGTGATAATCAATATAAAGGTCCTAGTTTAACTCTTAATATTTGTGGTCTTATTGGAAAAATACTAAACAACACAAAAACAAGTACAGCTAAGGACCAAGCTGTCGATCAGTTAATCCGGGCTAAAAAAACAAGTTTTTATCTAAAAATTATATTTAATGAACCAACGATAAAATTGTTCATAACAAAATATTATATACAAAATGATAACAATGATTTAAAATTTGCCACATCTTCTTCTGCCAGTAAATTTTGAGTGTTCTCTGACTTCTTTCCCTTGCCTTTTTCTTCTTTCTTTCTTTTCTAGGATCCAATCACGACTTTTCTTTACATGTTTACCTTTTAACTTAGAATAATTCAAACGTTTTGAGCTATAATCGACTGAATCTTTTGCTTGTTCGTCTCCTAAGGCTTTAGGTAACGGTGCATTTGTACCAGTCATTAGAACTAGAAAGAATTTTTTAGCTTTCGTAGAATTAGGAAAATCAACTACTAGACCTCCAAAAAATCCTGATTTCATAGCTTGTGTCGTAATCAGTTCTATTTGTTGAGAGTTTTCTGGGTAAAATTGGAAAACAGCACGTGCATTAAGTGATAAACAAGCATATAACGATTGAAAAAATTTAGATAATCTCTGTGCAGGTTTGTGATTTTGTTTATCAGCATTACATAACCACTGTAAAGCACTAACACTTAAAGCACCGTCAAAGCAACCAGCACGGAACGGCAAACCTTCTCCTAGATCACCAAGCAACAAATCACCTTCAACTTCACGTTCTTTAGCAACGTTAAGCATAGCTTGTGATATATCAACACCGATCCACTGGTGGCCTGCTTCTTCTAGAACACTTCCACTCAAACCTGATCCACAGCCCAGATCTAACAGTAAACACGGTCTGTCTTCAGGTAAACACAACAATTCAACAGCTCTTTCACTCATTTCAACTTGAATATCGATCATACGAGTATTTTGAGTGTATTTACGAGCTTCGTCTTCATTATAGAATATATCAGGGGGAGCTTGATGTTCCGGTCTACGTGCCATGATTAAGAAGGAATAACACAAAAAATCAATTCATAAATACTATTTAAATAGGTAAGTGACTTGATGTTTACCTTCAGATAGATAAAGTCCTTCAAAACCTTAACTTATGACCCTCCAAAAATGCCAAGATCTACTTCTTTTACAAAAGAACAAATTTACTTCATAGTTAATTAGTAATAAAAGTTATTAATCAAATAAATTCTCACGCAACACGTTAGAGGATGATAATATTATTTATCTAGTAGGGTCCAAGAACACAAGCTGGTGGCAACACTTCCTGGAGGACTAGCCCGACGAAATGGATCCAGTCATCGCATTGATGTTTAAGTCATTGATACAGTCATCGCAAAAAACATGGATATAAATTAAAATTATTGGATTATTTTAATAAAGTTCTTTGTATTTATAAGTTATAATTATGTCGTAATATAATTACGTTAATGACAATCTTGACGAAATATCCAAAGGTCCATACAAATATTATCACTAGATACACCTTAGATTATTAATATAATCAAATAAGTTTAAAATAAAGAACCAAACACACTAACACTTTAGGGATGTTGGACATCATGGATGAAAACACAATCTATCCATGACGTATCATTTTTAGTCCATAGCTATCATTTTTAGTCTATTCTTCCTGGCTATTATCGTCAGCCATCAACAGCTCTAGTCCCCCAGCAAGGTTTGTCTCTAGGTCGTGTCCTCGCGTCGTATAAAAGGTGTATAAAATTCAGATTTATTTAAGAGCAATCCGGAAAATGCAATGTTGGTTTTGCAGAGCCGATTTTATTTTACTGTTTCATATAGAATTTTTTTTATTATCTAAGATATAATTAAATATTAGTAATTCCAAACAGATTCTCACATGTCGTTCTTAAATATTATTTATCAAAATTTTCACTGATATTCTAAAACAACTTGGCTGTTGTATCTAGTTGCTTTAATAATTTTTTTTGTTACAGCCATAGAGATAGCCGCTAGAGCCAAGAATTGTATAAGGAGTCTTCTAGTCTTCAATTCTGGCGCTAGAGCTATGCCTAGAGCGGGCATAGCTATGCCTAGAGCTATGGCTAGAGCGGGCATAGCCTATCTAAATCCATTGAGAGGCCTGAAACCTTAGCCTGAAACATTGTTTCGGGTCTCTTAGGGGCTCTGTGTAACCTCATTAAAATCTCCTTAGACAGTAAGTTTAGGTTATACAAAATCAATTGTTTTTGGCTTCCCGCACATTGCTTGTGTTTTTGTATTTTTAACGTTCTTCTGTATGAGTTACTGTAATTTTGTACTGAGTATTTGACTGAATTTATAAGCGAAAGTAGTCAGATTACTTTTTCGATGTTTCATATTTAACCAATAAATAACATAATAATATCCCTCTAGTAATAATATCTCTATGGTACGTAAAGAATAAAAAGCTTTCGAAATATACAGTCTAACACAACCGTTTTCTTTTTTAAATTTTTTAAACATAACATCGTTTTATACTAGAGGAAAATAAAAGTAATGATTGATAACGCTTAGTTAAATTATTTTATTAATACTAAATTAACTTGTAGAAGTTAAAAAAGAAAGAACTTGGAAAAAATAAGTTTGAACTGGTTTGAACAGTTAATTTTGGAAAGCGTTTTGGAACGCAGTTTTCGTCAAAAAAGGTTATGTTTTAAAAAATATTTTGAAAAACAAATATTTTATTTTGGTTTTTTATTTATTTTTAACTTTATTTATTTTATTAATTGTACCCATTGTAGTTAAAATTTAAGTTTTCGTAATGTTTTTTGTTTGTGCTTCATTCACATTTACATCCTTATTCTACTACTAAAGTCTACAAATGTCTTTTGAGGTCAGTATTACATTAACCTATTTTTTCTTTCTTTTACAGTTTTAATTTTAAAAATTATGTGATTTGAATAAATGTTGAATATGCTTTATAAATCCCTTTCATTCTTTCAATTATAATTATTAACTTAATTTTAATGATTTTGTGTGAAAGTATTAAATAGATTTGTTTTGTTGACATTTAGGTGGAAGATTTGTGAAACTTATTTTTTTATTTATTAATAATAGCAAAGAGAAAGTGCAAGCAGGTTTTAGTTCTATTATCCTTCCAGATTTCAGTAGATATTGTTATCATGCTGTAGGATTTATATTTCATTATTAAATATTGTTATTGCGTGAATTGATATTCTAGATTGATGTAAATTATCAAGTTATGCTTATTTTATGCTGTTTTACTTTTAAGGTTTGTATTTTCTGAAGCAGTTTGATTATATATTAAGGATAAAATGAAAAAGTACTTTTATTAGTTAAGTGTTATGAGAAAGTTAAGTGACTTAAAAGAAAATAATGTTTGGTTTATTTGTTTGGAACCTTGGATCGATGGCCTTGCAGGTTTCCTTGGCTTTCCAGGGACAGCCGCTCTCAAGTCTTGTATTGTTTTTGGCAATATTAAGAAAAACAAGGTCAACACCTGAGTGATGTGTCTGTACTCCGACCAATATATCCTGGCACATCCCATAGTATCCCTAAATATAATATAAGGACGTTTTATAGATCTTATAATTATATGTAATAATCTAATATGTAACAAAAATTCACCTACTTCATAAATAAGAGTTAAAGTCATGTTTATGTTGCCTATGGATTATAAGTCCATTAAAGACATGGATCCACACATAGACTCTTACAATCAGAGATAGGCTTATACTATACTGAAAGATTTTATGAGTCTCAGCAAAAAGTGTTACTCATTGCAAACCTTTATTTTGGAAAAAATGGCAAAACTAACGCCTCCACTGATCATAATTTGTGACAGCATATGGTGAGATGTCAGGAAGGTTACAAAGCCTATTGTTTGTGGAAAATTTATGACTTCATAAACTCAAGTTATAACTTCATCAAAAATAAAATTTTATAGAATGTTAAAACAAGGTGTCGTATTAAATTGATTCAAGGCCCCCCAAGGGGGGGGGGGCTTGTTATAGCTATTCAGCTGTAACAAGCGGAAATGACTCTCAAATATATTTGTATACATCTATGTGGTTGACCTCTTCGATATATATTGGGTTCAGTCAATGAATATAATAGGTATAGAATGTCGGAAGGTATACGTCTGAGAGCTTCAGACTGAAGGTAGAGGTGTGCTCAGTTCAGGTTTCTAGAGGCAGCTGTGTAACTAACCCACTTTTCTAATGTATTATTATGAAATCATTTTGTTCTTTATTTCCATTATAACGGCACACATATCTTTTTGAAATCGAAGCATATATTTGGATTAATTTGTTTTGTGCCAAAAGTGGTTTGTTGAAAAACAAGACTTCAAGAGTGCATTCTTGTAGTTGGCATAGTGAAACTACAATATTACATACTAGCACTCATGCTAATTGGCTACGGATTTAACCCTTTTTTGACCGAAATAATTAATCCTAGGAACCTTTTTCTTTGTCTATATTATTTGTTATTAGTTTTGCTAAAGGGTGGGGAGATAATTGGAAAAGAGAACCCCTAAATCCAACCAGACTGGTCTACTATCCCAGTCAATGAGGCGCCATATGATGAAAATTAGCCAAATATATGGGAAATCCCTATTTAATAATAATAAAACTACTAATTAAGCAAAGCAGCAATCAATACACAAGGGACACTTGTGCTTAGGTTGTAAAGCGGCCATAGGGTGAAAAGTCCCTGTTTTCAAACCCTATGTAAAGGGCACTAGCGCTGAGGGGGAGAGGACACTAGTGCTGAGGCTGTAAAGCGTACAGGGGCTGTAAAGCCCCTGTTACCAACCCCTGTGTAAAATAAATGTGGTATGAGCAGGTTTGCCATGGAGGAGAGCACTGTGATGAATCCAGTTAAAAAGATCAAAGTAACCGATGTGAATCCATTCATAATATGTGTCCTGTGCAGTGGCTATTACATAGACGCCACTACTATCAACGAGTGCCTTCATTCATGTGAGTCTTTTTTTACTATTCATATTAATTTAGATGGTCTCCAATTATTCTGCGTTAAATGAATTTTTGCTGAGTAATTATTGAGTAACACTTTGTAATTATTGAGTTATTGAATAAAACCATTTATTAAGGAAAAAATAACATATTGATGTGTATGAATATCTTAACTTAATGACTCTGCAATATTATAATTTGGTGTAGCTTCAAATTAATTATGAAGCTTAATTTTTTGATGTCATCAAAAAATTATTTTCCTAAATTAAGTTTCAACTTTCTAATGTACAGATACATACACATACCAACAAACAACTCCATGAAAACCATTCAAGAGGTCTTTAAAACACCTGAAACAGATAATTCAGGTGAAATCCCATTTTCAGATTTTAAACACAATACTTTTCCTATTATAAATGAGGAAAATTAATAAGTGGAATTTTTGTTAGTTTAGTTTATTAGGTTATCGAAGATTATCTTCGAAACGCTTATACTGTCTGTCGAGCGTCTGTCTGTCTGATTTCAAAAGTTATTTTTAGCAGTTTCAAAATTGCACACATGCGCACTTGCCAAAAATAAATATTTTTCGAAAAAAATCATGTGGGGCATCAAATTGCAGGTAGAACACAAATATGCTTTGCTTTTTTGCCCAAAAAATTATGTAAATGTTAGATTTTATAGTTTTAAAATTGGCTAGAAACAAAAAAGCACATAAAGGCAAGCGAAGCGAACCCTAGAATTTTATGTTATGTTTTTACTTTATGCTTTAAAATTAGGTACTGATAAACATATACAGAAAGGTGAGCGAAGCGAGCCCTAGAATTATATGTTATGTTTTTACTTTATGCTTTAAAATTAGGTACTGATAAACATATACAGAAAGGTGAGCGAAGCGAGCCCTAGAATTATATGTTATGTTTTTACTTTATGCTTTAAATTAGGTACTGATAACTATACAGAAAGGTGAGCGAAGCGAGCCTAAATTATATGTTATGTTTTACTTTATGCTTTAAAATTAGGTACTGATAAACATATACAGAAAGGTGAGCGAAGCGAGCCTAGAATTATATGTTTTGTTTTTTACTTTATGCTTTAAAATTAGGTACTGATAAACATATACAGAAAGGTGAGCGAAGCGAGCCCTAGAATTATATGTTATGTTTTAAAATGTTCTCTAAAATTAGGTAATGCCAAAAAACACATATAGGGGAGTGAAAAGAGCCCTAGAAAACTAAGTAAGTTTAAATTTGGCTAGTAACAAGCAAGTGCATAAAATGTTTTGTGCATAAATGTTTTTAATGTATTTTTTATTATATACTCATAAGAAGGTACTGATAAGCAAGCATAAAGGCAGGCTAAGCGAGCCCTTAAATAATATGTTATGTTTTTTCTTATTGTAATAAAATTAGGTACTGATATACTACATACACAAAGGCAAGCGGACCAAGTCCTAGAATGTTAAGTTATATTATAATTATATTTCCTAAAATCAGTTATTGACAAACAGACACATATAGGTGAGCGATCGAGGGCTGTTGTTAGAAACCATTGGATTCCATAATGATTGAAATGTTTGCAATATAAACTGTAACATATTGCACTACATTTAATATTGCAATGTAAATATGCACTACGTGTGTGGTAAAGTTGCTCAGTTTGAGATAATGACGATGTAATCAATATGTGACTGTCACTAGTCAAGTGATTTAATATTATTATGTTAATAATGTTGTGTATTATACATTTGTTGCCTTTAGCATCTTATAAAAGTAGTACTTTTTCAGTTAACTCTAATACAATGTAGTTATATAAATTATTTGTTGATATAGTTTGTCGGAGCTGCATCGTGAGGTACCTGGAGAAGAACAAGTACTGTCCCATATGTGATGTCCAGGTCCACAAGTCAAACCCTCTCCTCAATATCAGGAATGATAAAACTCTTCAGACTATCGTCTACAAACTGGTACCGTCCTTGTTTCAAAGTAAGTCCATTTGTATTTTTTATTTTTACACGTTACAGAATTATCTACATTGTTTTTGTAGTGCAATACTTGCTAAGTTTTTTAAAGTCTGCATCTTAGGTGAGTGGCGTTTATTAAGTTTACCTGATGAGTGAAAAACTTGTCAGGCTAGTGCCAGTTACGGGATGAACATTTCAGATGTGTCAACATTTAATCCTTTTAAAATTAAGTAAATCATGGGTGCTTGTAACGGGATAGAACATTTCAGATGTGTCAACTTTAATCCTTTTAAAATTAAGTAAAACATGCTTCTAGACCTGTAAAAATGGTCTCTTTTCTTTTAAAATATTCCACCCTGTATAACTCCTTACACCCCCTATAGGTGAGGTGTACCACAAGTGTCCTAACAATTTAATATTTGCCCCTTTTTATTTTGTTAAATTAGTAATGTACGCATTCTAGCGGGCGAACCAACCAATAATTTTCTTTACACAAGTTCTAATACACAGAATATAGCGAGAGAAGTGAGCTCTTTATTACACATTAATAAATCATTCAATTAAGCGAGCCTTATTTTTAATTTTTTGCATTTATATTTTAGAATACCAGCATGGGAATGTTTCTCTATCTAACGAGCGAAGCCGATCCATTATTAAATATTTTTATTTGATGTATCCTTCTGATGTGAGTCTATGATCCAACACATTACTTGTTAAGGGTTTCCTTCTTTGCACCGCAAAGCTCAACCTTTATCGCAGAGACGTAGCCTTGAGTGGTTCTTATATTTTTTTGTTTAATATGTATTTATTTTGTATTATTAAATAAAGGCATTTACAAAAATAGTATAAGCTGATAATTTTTATCTTTTATAACTGGATGTGTTGATGTTTAGATGAGATGAAACGGAGAGCTGAGTTTTACTCTCAAGTGGAAGACAAGCCTTGCGAGCCTGAGAGTAGAGGAGAAGTGGGACCCCACTCGAGCATCATACTACCTCATGAAACCATATCTGTGTGTTTAGAGTATTTCAAGTCACCTGATTCCACCCAGGTTTGTTTACACTGGTTTTTTTATTTGAACTCGTCACTTTCGCTAATGATAAACTAAGGAAATAAAGATAAACTGTACCTTGGTTATAACCACTGTTCGAATGACCTGATGCCAAATACTTTCAAACTTGGTTTTTTAGAGATTTTGTGAGTTAACTTAAATATTAATATGAGGAGTACTTTTATTTTTCCCTCTTTTTTATTTATACCGTAGGTTTATAAAAAAAAGTAATGAAATTGAATTATAAATAGAAAACTGGGATCTCAACTGGTTCATCCTTTTCAGGTGTTTTTGAGACCTCTTGATTGGTTTTTACCAAGTTCTCTCTCTGTGTGTGTCTGTTATCAGATACACACAGCTCCCAATATGTTTATGCTAAAAAGTTAAAACTTGTTGTTTAGGTCTAGCTATGCTATCTGGAAAGTGCATTTTATTAGGTCATTTAACTGTCATTTATGACCCTGCAAATATTTCAAAATTCACAAAATCCTGAACAATTTTGAAAAATGCAAAAAAAATATTGATTTTATCAATTACCAAAAGAAAGGGGTTAAGTCTCTATAGGAACTAGATTTCTTTTGATTCAATTTGAAATTTGGCATATATGCAGTCCCATGTAAGACCAACAATTTTGCTAAGTTTAATTAATTAATTTAATTTAATTTTACTTTATTGAAAGTATTAATTTATTTTTTATTTATTTATTTTTATTTTATTTTTTATTTATTATGTGATAAATCTTAACTTTTTTACATTTTGACGTACCTTGACACACGTTATGCGTTAGTGTGTCCAATATCATAAGGGTCCCAAAGTGAAACTTAGTGGACATTTTACTAACATTTTAAGCTCTTTTTAGGATTTTTTTCAAAATTTTTAAAAATTAGCTTTTTGCCAATTGGCAGGGAGGATGAGTGTAGTAAATTCGATGTGATAAGGAAAAGTTTGGAGGTACCCCGTACCAGATTTTTTATATGTTTTAGTGTTTGTTATTGTCGCTTATTCATATATTTCTAACTTAGTTTTACCTTTTTGATTTTAACCTCTTGTAATGTTTATGTAATTAATTTTTATTTGTTTGTTAGGCACTGTTGATATTTAAAATCTTAAGTTGGTTGAAAGCCGTTTATGCTTTATTTTAAATAAATATTACATCACTGGAGAGACTTATTTTTATCATTCTGATCACGATGAACTCCTCTAGCTCTCATCATTTAAATTCAATGACTATGTTGCAGAGTTTTGGTAAGAGATACTTGCACTGCCCTGGAGCTGTGACGGTATCACACTTGCACAGGATACTGAGAGGCAAGTTCTCTCTAACCAGGAGGCAGTCTATACACATCTATTACAAGCAGGATCTACTCCCTCCCAGTCTCACCCTTATAGACCTTGCTTACACCTACCAATGGAGGAGGGTAATACTATTCATCATACAATTAAAAATAGAGATATATACTAGAGGGGGCATAGCCTATCTCATTACATTACGAGGCCTGAAACACCTTTTAAGGTTCTCAGGGGCTCTGTGTAACCTCATTGAAACCTCCTCGAACAGTGAGTTAAGGTTATAAATCAATTGTTTTTGGCTTCCTGCACATTCCTTGTATTTTGATTTGTATTTTTAACGCTCTACTGTATAAGTTACTAAAAGTTTGTACTGATTATTTGATTGTATTTATTAGCGAGGTGGTCAGGTTGCTTTGTCGAGGTTTCAAAATTTAACCTATAGGGCCTCTCTAGTAATATGATTTAAAGATTGAAATAAAATAAATGCACTATTAACTATATAATAATAATAAACATTAACATTTTTTTTATATCGACCAGAGAACCAGACAGCCATGTTTTAATTGGTTGCTTATTTAAAATATAATTAAATTAAATAAATTTAAATTACATTGACAATTTGGAAATGAAAAAAGTAACAATACAAAATCTCTACACTTATCTTATTTACTCATTATTAATTATTTACTCACAATAAAGCTGAGTGCTTTCTATCTGACTATTTCTACATGGTCATCATTAGCAGTACTCATCGAAGATATATGATATCAATTCACATAATACTGGTGAATTGATATATTTTCCAGGATATAATAGTCATTTAAAATTCTTATATGTCAGAATGTACTCTTGCATATATATATATATATATATATATATATATATATATATATATATATATATATATATATATATATATATATATATATTTTTTTTTATTAGTTTCTGCAAATGAAAACACTTGCAACTTGTTAGTTTTGTAATAATATGGCCTCTGCTACCTCTCTATAGTATTGCTTAATATATTTCAGAAAGGGCCAATCCACCTGAGCTACAAGATACTTGAACTAAGGAGGAAGTGGTCAAAGAAAGATAAGTCGGAGTACGAAGGAGACTGTAAAGTGGAAACCAAAGAAGAGGAGATAAAATCTGAGTGGAAAGAAGTTTCTGTGGAGATCAATGAGAATGGGGTTCTAAGTGTCAAGGGGATTGAGAGTATTTGCACTGCCGTAAGTAATCTGGTACGAAACAATGAGATCGAAGTTGTACCGCTGGACTCTGACGATAGTAAAAACAGGATGGAGGCCAACAAGTTGAGTATCAGCAGGATGATCAACAAACAGGATCACTTGAACAGGATTGTAAGCAAGTTGAGTCCCAATGAGCGGTTGATCGGTAACACAAGTGTCAGTATTAGAGCCGTCCCCAAATCCCCTCCTGATCCTTGTGCTCCTGTAAGTGTTGCTCCCCCTTCCAAACCCTCCCCTGTGTTATCGTCCGTCTCTTTGTTGAAACAAGTTCCCAATCAAAACAGCGTCGTAGTGGGTAATGTCACTGTTTCTAAAGAAGCTCCCACAAAAAGTGAACCCAAGGATTCAGTGCCTCGGGTTTCTGTCACTGTGGCTAAAGATCCACCTGTCAATAGTTGTAAACCTAAGAAATTCAAGTATAAAGCCTTACACTGGAATCCAAGTATCGACAGGAATGCTTTGCTCAAACAGGTGGATACCAAGAGAACTCACAAGATTTTTAAATCTCGTAATGTTTTACCTTACTTGCCAGAGGACAGTGTTAAAGCCTTGTACAGGGTGGGCGATATAGACATGATGTCTCGTTGCCGCCCCCCTCCGTATGCCCCGGGCTCTCCCAAAAGGCCTCTTATTTCCCCTCCTGGTTACATATCCAGGTTACCGTCCCCCGCCCATGTTCCTCCTCCATTTATTCCCCATTTTTTCTCTCGGTTCCCCTTGCCAGATAGATTCCCGCCTCCAGACCTCCTCCGCTCTATTTTCTACCCACGTGGACCCCCCATGCTTCCACCCCCCGTACAACACGTTCCCCCCTCCCCAAAATCTGGACCTCCCGCCCTTCCTGCCCCTCCTCTCACTCCCACCCCTCCCTCATCCACTTCTATGACCAATATTAACAATAATAACAATATTTCTCCTTCTAAAGAATTTTCATTGAAATCTCCTTCCAATCCCATACCAACATGATTCTATTTTATAATTCTGAGGAAAAAAGCCAAACTAAAACATTTCAATTAGGTTCAAATAATACTTGTGTGAATGGTGAATGATTGTCCATAAGCTCTTAACTAACATATTTTTTACTACATATTTTTATTTTTTTTACTATTAACTAGTCGTAAAACATGTCTCATACTGACCTTTGAAGAAAAAAAATAATACATTTTGGACAAATTGATTTTTTAATCATCAAAATTAGTTTAATAAAATATAGAAATATGACTGATTAGGAGGACCAAAAAATTTGCAATAAATTTATATAGCCTAAAATTCTCAAAAACCTTAAAAGTGCATTTTTTCTATGTTATCATGCTTATGATACAGATATTTTATCGAGTTCCTAAACGCTTTTTTATGTCTCGATAGTTTTATAATGTTTTCTAATAAAACAATAATGACTCAACAAAAAATCACTTAAAATCAAAAATATTTTGAATGGAGCTAAAATTTCAAGGTTTTTGTGTTTTAGGTATATTTAGTTCAGTTTAAATTAGTGTATTATTATTTAGGAAAAACTTAACTTTCACCTTTAAAAAGTTTATTTTTGTGGACTTATAAAAAAATGTATAAATAAAAACAGATTAATTACACAAAAGTCCTATATTTTTTAATATATAATAATAAGTAAGCTTTTGACTAAAAATTAGTCATCATCAGAGTTTAGCAAATATAAAATATAAATACTAATTTACAAACTACTTCATATTGCACTTTGGTATGGTTTTGTTGGCTATTATTAGCTAACAAAACCACACCAAAGTGCTATATGAAGTAGTTTGTAAATTAATATTTATATTTTATATTTGTTAAACTCTGATGATGACTATTTTTATTCGAAAGCTTAGTTATTATTATATATTTTAAAATATAGGACTTTTGTGTAATTTATCTGTTTTTATTTAACTTTCACCATTATTTTATAGCTTTTAAATAAAGGCTCACTGTTGCTCATTTCTATAACTAATAATTATTCTTATTATTTCCTTTTGGATTACTCAAAAATTTATTGATTTTCTCATTGGAAAGCCTGCTGTTGACCTTAGCGTATTGTACCTTTATTAGTATGTTTATTCACCTCATTAATATACTAAGTGAATTGTATACCATAGGCAAGAGATGCTCTTTTACTATCACTATGCTTTCTATTAAGAACTCTGTTGTATCAAATGACACAAGTGATGTATTTACTGGATGATGGGTAATAAAACTTGTTATTTGAGAGCTCAAGACATTCGCTATAAAGTTGGCATGATTTGTTTGACTAAATCATTAATCAATATGTTTCACACTAATTTTAATTATAATTCTTTTGTATTATTTATTGTATTTAGGAGCTTTCAATAATATTTAGATGGAAGAAGCTCTACTGATAATAGTTGTCTTGTGACCAGTTGAAAACCAACTTAGCAAACTAAAAACCATTTCATGTTCTCTCACAAATATGATTTTACTAAGTTCTTTAAACAATATTTTTAGAACATTTAAAATTGTTATAAATTAAATTAACAATGATGCGTCAAACAAATTAAATAAATCCAAACAAAGATTCAATATTATTAATTTCGATTGATGTGGGTGAACAATTGGTGAGATAAAATGTAATTAATACCTTGGTGTATTAGATTTAAGAGTAAATAGTCATAAAAATATTGCATTTAGGTTTGTTAGGTTGGCACCAACTGATCTCTTGTTTTCTCCTTCTATACTGTTATTATTTTAAATCAATAAAAACACTAATTTTTCTGAGCTTTCAATATAAATTTATGTTTCCAAGGCTTTTATATTAAAAACAAAAAATTTGGTATGGGGTACCTCAAAACCTTCCTCATTACATCGGGTTTGCTACGCTCATCTTCCCTGCTTCGGACTCGTTTCATTTGTCCTCAGAATATACAATTTACCAAATTTATACTGCAGCATGTCATTAGATAGTAAATACATCCGTTTCATTCTCAATGGTCACCCATACAGCACTGACCACGCTCAGTGCTGCTTAATTTTTATGATCCAAGAAAAACAATAGATATACTTGTCGTATGAAACGAAACTTAGTGTACTTATTCAATACGTAAAGGTATACACTTGTACTAAATTTCAACTCAATCAAATCATTTTCTGTTTTTTTAACAATTTTTTAACAAATGTACAAAGGCATTTGATAAAAATTGAACTAATGCTGATAATGAGATGAAAGTTAGCACATAGGTTGTTTATATATATATGACTACATGCGTGCTAAATTTCAAATCTTTCACATTATTCTGCCTTTTATGAATTTTTGCTGACTCATTATTGCTGGTTAATGACGTCATAAAAAATATATTTTCCGGATAGCATAATTAGACCTACAGATTGCTTTGTGTACTAATCTTTTTTGCATAAATACAATGGGAGATACGATATTAACTGACACACACACATAGACAACTTTGTGAAAACTACTCAGGTCTTAGAATACCTGAAACGGATTATTCAGGTGAAATCATGGTTTCAGATTTTTTTGCAAATACATTACTTTCCCTAAGGTATTAATGAGAAAAAGTCAAAATGAAAAATCTCATGTTGAAACAAGTAAATTTATCAGTGTTAAAAATTTTGTAAAAATTAGTGTTTCTATATAATTTGAATCTATTTTTCCTAAATATATTTAATCATTTAAAAATAAAGGTCTCAATACATTTTTTTCTAATTTTTTTATTATAAAGTTTTGTAAATATTGTCAACCGACATACGGTTCAATATGTCTGGAATAAAATCAACAAGTGAGGAGTAACATGATAAAATATTAGCAACATATTGCTTATGTTTTTTGCTCACATAGTTGCTAAGGACAGACTTAACAGCAATTAGACATAAGTGGTTCAGGGATAGCATTGTGCCACCTATTTTGAGTGTCCTTCACCTTAGAAACCATATTTGTGATGAATGCCTTATATTCAAACCCTGGTTTTGCTTTGACGGCCCAAACACCTGTTGAGGTATCACTTGTTGATTAATTTCCTCCATTCTGTATATCTCATGTATTGATAATACCTAATTGAGTGTATTCACATTTTTTGTGCCTATATTGTAAGAAAAATGATTCTAATTAATATATCAAAGAATAGTTTATTTTATTAAAAATATTGGAAGTACGAGTCAAACTCGGTTGATTGTATAAACGGATGGGTGTAGTTTTGTATTAATTTTGTCATAAAATGACTCGATAAAATATCTAATAATAGTGACCTATGCATGATGTGCCTCGAATATCGGTGGTAAGAACAGTCAAGTCAAGTGGTTTACGGAATTACATTTTACATGAATAACCTGAAGACTGACAATGAAATTAATAGTAGCTGAGTCTATATTTGTTTGCTTTCCTTTCTTAATTTGTGCCCCTTTAACTTCTTGATCTTAAAATGACATTTAAGTAGCTATTCTTACCACTGAGATTTACTTATTTGTTTCAACACTTTCTAAAATGAAGCTGCAAAATAGTCGCTGGAATTCTAGCGTTGTAGAAATCCAAACAAAGCAAAGAACTGATTATTTCGAGCTTATGATGGAAATGATTCATCCCACTACTTTCTTATCTCACAACTTTTATTTTAAATGAACTCACTGTTTATACTCTAATTTTTTGTTCTAAATTAAATTGAACGCTTTAAGATGTAAGGAGATAATGAAAAGTTCATCCTCATTTTGTAAAAGATGTGTTTAACTATTGCATCCATCACCAGTTTTCTCCCACTAAAAATCATCCTCAGTGCCTATAAACAAGAGACCGAGTCCGGTAATTCAGTGGTAGAGCACTTGCATTTCAACCTGGAGGCCAAGGGTTCAAATCCAGCCAGGGAGGACCTTAATATGAGGTTATCCCTTGTACCGTACACTCGGGAGGTCTTGAATTCAAGGCTGGCCAACCCAGCCAGGGTTTTACATGGTTTCCTTGGCTGGTTTCCTGGTTTACGTTTCATCTGAGACAAGTATAGATCTATGTTTCCGTTGTCTCCAGCTGACGCAAAGTTATGGTTATGCAGGCTGATGGAGATGAAGGTTGGAAAGATTTACTGAACCTTCATAAGTATGAAAACTTCATTAGTAACAGTGAAGGTGGTGACATGAATAACGTGACTAGGAACGAAGTGCTTGGTTCTTGATGACTGATGTCTCCTAGTAGCACTGTCTAACTTTGACTTTCAGGTCAGGGCTATAGAATGAGTTTATGCACACACTGTTGTCAAGGTTGCCAGAGTTCTTGTTGGGTAACCGCTCTGGACTAGCCAGAGCGGTGAGCCTAGCTAGAGTCTGGTGATAAGGTTGGTGAAACTGGTTAAACAAGGGCTGGCTAAGTGAGACTAATGTGATCAGAGAAGCTAGTAAGACTATATGAACTAAGCACACTGTGAACTTGTAGTCATCGATAATCAGAGCGAGTAAGTCTAGCTGGTCTAGATGAACTAGGTACAATGTGAGCTAGTTGGGACCCTAGCCAGAGTGGTGAGATTGGATAGAGTCTGGTTGGGCTAGATTAACTAAGCACACTGTGGACTAGTGACATGTGCCACCATTTATGGAGGATGTGCTTCCTAGATGATTGGGTGTGTACAATATGGGGTGGAACCCTACATGTTTAAACGTTCAATAATATACAAACATCGTGAAAACAGTGAAAAAAAAACAGTTAGTGGTTGAAAGCTGGTAATCCAGCTTTAATCTTTTGTATAATGTGGATAGACATTTCTTTATCTCTTAAATTAAATATTTTAACAATATTAAAACAGCTTTATAGCTTTTCCAACAATATTTAAAGATATCACTACAAATATAAATAAATTTTGTCCAGGAGCAAGATGGAGGGATAGTATCTTCACTTCAGAAAGTGTTAATCTTTTCAATAAAGTATATTTAGTGGTCTTAAACATTAATCCTTGTAAATATGAACTGAAAATTTTCCACACAATTCAAGTCTAAATGTATATTGTAATTTTGCTGACTCGGCAGTCTTCTATTTTTTAGTTGTATATAAAAGAATTTATTTTATTGTATAAGGATAGTATTTATAACCTGTATGGATGTATTATAAATTAGTTTTTGAGATGTGTTATCAAGTTATTTTATTTATCAAAAGTACAGTATGAAACAGGTATTTAGAAACATGGACAGTTAGGCAATGGTTTAAATTAACTGAGTCAGAAATGGTTTTAGAAAAAAAATTGTTTTAATATAGCACATCTTTAAAATTTATTTAGAGTAAGATAGACCATTTAAAATAATATCATGGTGTTGGAAAATAAGGTCAAGGAAAGCCCAAGTTCTCTCCTTGTTTAATATTTATTGACAGAGCCAAATTTTCAACATTTCAATCATCATCAGTGCTTGAAAAATGAAAATAAATCATACGACTACTTAAAAAAAATCAAAAAGTATTCCAAGAAAAGAACAAAAAATATTAACGATAAATTATATAGTTACAAAATATAAAACAAGTGAATAACAAAATAAAAAAGAAACAACTGACACAAAATTCTAATGGCCTTTTTTCTTATAATGGTAAAAACAGCTGTTCCTAAAGTGTTCTGATGCCCTTTACCTATTTTCCTCTTCTATTAGCCGATGTACAATGCATCACAAAAACTATAAATGTCATATAAATCCCACTTTTATCTAAAGATTAAGAGGTTTTCTTAGGCTTAAGTACAAAACTTCTCAAGGAACCTGAAGAATTATATATAATCATATTATATATAATTATAAAACTTGAGTAAAAAACTCAAGCTAAAGTAATTAAAACAACTCAATGAACAATTAACTGCACACTGACAAGTGCGCAATAAATTATTAAAACAAATTAAATTAAAAATAAAGTCAAATAAAAACAAAATTCTCCTTTAAATCAGTTTGTCTTTATTATAATTTTTTAGAGACTTAGGCCCGTATTCAGAATGATCAAAAGTTTCAAAACAAATCTCTCCTAGGTTCTTCCTAGGTTCTTCCTAGGTTGTTCCTAGCTTTTTCCTAGCTTCTTCCTAGCTTTAGTGTCCATTTTAGAACATTTTTAACCGTCCCTAGGGCTAGGAAGAGATCTCTCCTAGGTTTCTCCTAGCCTTTTCCTAACTTTGCACCTTAAATTCTAGGAAAAGGCTAGGAAAAAGCTAGGAACAACCTAGGAAGATCCAAGGTAGGTAGAGAGGTACCTTAAATCGTCCCTAGATTGTCTCTAGTCATTTTTTGTTCTATTTTAATAATTGTTTTTGAGCTTAATATCCATTTTGGGTAAACAAGAGTGGTTCAGGGCGAAACATTTTTTGGTTGTCACCCCCTTATAAATTTTGGGGGTGCTGACCCCAAAAAGTCAATTTTTTTATTGCTCCAAACAACTTCTTTTGACCTGAAACGGATTTGAGCTAATAAAAAAATTTTTTTTGATCGGCTCCCCCTTATACATTTTGGGGGTGCTGCCCCCAAAAAGTCTAATTTTTTTATTGCTCCAAACAACTTCTTTTGAAATGAAACGGATTTTGAGGCAATAAAAATTTTTTTTTTGGTCGGTTACCCCTTATAAATTTTGGGGGTGCTGCCCCAAAAAAATAAAAAAAAAAATTTTATTGCTCCAAACAAATTCTATTGACCTGAAACGGATTTTGAGCCATTAACATTTTTTTTTTTTGGTTGGCTCCCCCTTTTAAATTTTGGGGGTGTTGCCCCCAAAAAATCAAAAATTTGTTTTATTGCTCCAAACAACTTCTTTTGACCTGAAACGGATATTGCGCCAGTAAAAAATGTTTTTTTTGGACGGGTCCCCTTATAAATTTTGGGGGTACCACCCCCGGGAAAATTACAAAAAAATTACCGGAATTCATTTTATTAGTATCAAATGTTCAGAATATGACGCAAAGGTTTGCTCCAATATAATCTAAAGTTACTGTAAAAAATCACATATTGGTAATATGATGACCATACATACCAGACGATTAACAACATAATAATTGGGTATTCAAACTTCCAGTTGTCAACTTAGTGGGGTTGTAACGAATTTTATCGCGATAGCTCCATACGAAGCTGAGTTAATCAAAGTGATGTATTGGTGAAATGCACCAGTGCAGGGTGAAATGCACCACCCTGTATATCTTCTTCATGAGCACTATGTTAAGCGTCGCGAAAGTGTGACGTCACAAAATACATATTGGCTCATATCAAAACAAAATGAAACAAAGGATATTTTTTGTGATCCTAAAGTGACCAATAGCATTGCTTTATTATGTAAACAAAGAAACGTTCTGCAACAAAACGTAACTTCCGTGACGTATTTATATTTGATATGGTCGATTATATACCCGAAGCAAATTTTTTACATTCCATTTACATTTTTTAATTTTTTGTTAAGCTATAACAAATGTTTTTCCCTAAGCAATAGGCTTATGAATACTATAAAAAATACACACAGTTCACGACGTAAAGAAAATCGTGATCTCTACGTTCACAACGTATGAACTCAGAGATGTTTAATGCTGATTTGATTAGAAAGATCAGCTAAGTAACAATCATAACGGGGATAGTAAGCATTGTTTACATTATGTTGGTAGAGTAAACATTATACTTATTGATGTATCTCCCAATTAAAATGTGGGATTCAAAACTCTGCCTTAACATGGTAGTGTTGTATATTCCCATCTAGAATGAAGTAGAGCTGTTAACTGTTTTGAAAATCCCCGTTTTGAGCGACCGCCTTCTTGATTGCTAACCTTGCAATAAATGCTATCAAATATTATAAATGGAAAGTATCATAAACTTGATGAAACCTTATAGAAAATAAATAAAATAATACTAGTGCTGAGTATATTTTATTGAGTATATAATTATTACTGGAAAGTTCTAAACTAAACTAAATAATTACGGGTAAATTGGCTAACTTATAAAGGTAAACAAGACTGAAAAGTATATTATACATTTTGTTTGTTTTATGTAGTTTTTAAACTGTTCACAATATCAACCGCTTTTAAAACGCCTAAAACGAACTAATTGCTACGTAAACTAATTTGACTTTACGTGATATGACTTTATAGATCAGTGTGAAAAATGGAAGTACCAACTGTAGGGTTTATACAACCCTATAATATGATGATTTATTTATGTCAAATATAATAATTTCTCCTATAAACTTACAATTCAAAAATGTGGCACCCATACACTCTACGAAAGTTTAACCTGTTTTTATTATCACTCACTATGTTATTGTAAAACATTTAAATAGTACATTAATGACATATAATGATTTCTTCATAAGTGAAAATAAAATGCAAATCATTCTCTAGTTTCAAACCTTCACTGGGTCAAGGTCACGCACTTTCACATTATATACTTTAAAATAATCGGCAACTATAAATAAGTTTGTTGTCATTACAAATTTACGTATTTAAGGGAGTTTATTCTGTGCCAGGTTTGTTTACAAATCATTTGTTTATTTTTGTAGAATATCTCAATATTATTAGTTTTACAGTTCTCTACTAGGTAGCGCTAGTTGTCAAAAAATGTCTGTTTACGTAAAATTGAGGTTCAAATTATTGTAAAGATAAATAATAAAATTAAGTTATAATTAACTCTAATGTAAGTTTTTATTCTATTTTTGTTATATTAACGTTTTAGCACGAATAAATTTACGTAAAATCATTCCTAGGGTTGATTTTTTAAAAGCTAGGAGAAGGCTAGGAAGAAGCTAGGAACAACCTAGGAACAACCTAGGAACAACCTAGGAGAGATTTCAAAAACTGATTCTGAATACCGCTAGGCCTAGGAGAAAGCTAGGAACAACCTAGGAGAAGGCTAGGAACAACCTAGGAGAGATTTTTTTAAAATGATTCTGAATACGGACCTTAAAATCAATTTTATAAAAATCTTTTAAATTAATGAAAAGTCTTTGTCATTCTTGATTCCTTAACACTCCACTGACTCTGTTTACATAAATATTGCTTGTAGCGAGACATAATGCTATGCCACATCATTAATGTCTACCATAGTCTTATTACTTAACATTAAAATTTAAAAACTCGTCTATTTGGTAGAAACAGGCCCACCTTATGGTACTTATATGTCTCTGTTGGCTTCAATATCTACTATTATAAGAGAGAAACAGGTGCTCCCTTGGGCAAGGCACATGGTAACTTTATGTTATAAAGGTCCAGGGTAGAAACAAATCTCTTTGAATATTTTGTTGATACTTTATTTGGACTTAACTGCTCAGTAATTTATTATAAAAATTGCCTCACCGATTCTTAGTACTGCTTTAGGTTCTAGACGTTTTGCAATTTTTAACAAATAATATATTATTATGTTCAAAAGACACGGTATGATGTAGAAAATCAGTAATATTAAGTAGTATTACTTGTATTCTCGACAAAAACCAAATCTGAGACATGACTCAGCCGTAAGACCACTTTTTTAATTTTTTTTAAAGACACTGGATGGGACTGGAATAACAACTTCTTACTTCTTTAAATGGCTGTATTTCGACGGACCCCAGGCATACTCATGTCTACAAACAGAATAAAATTTTTAAAAAACGTTAGGATAATCTAAATTAGTCTAAAAATCCTACTTCTACACATAAGGATTTTTAGACTAAGTTAGATTATCCTAACGTTTTTTAAAATTTTTATACTGTTTGTAGACATGCTAATACTACTGTAGACATGCTATACTGTTTGTAGATATGCCTGGGGTCCGACGAAATATAGTCATTTAAAGAAGAAGTTGTTATTCCAGTCCCATCCAGTGTCTTCAAAAAAATTATATTCAATGGTGAAAAATACTAATAATACCACTCTTATCAAGTTAAGTAAGACGTCAGTAGCTATAATAACCATACCTTTTTTTACCTTCCACTTACCATCTAAAGCTTTATTTGAACTCGTTCATAATGCCTGTTTTCTGTAATTATCATTAAAATTTGCACCAATAACTTAATTTTTTTATGAAAATAAAATGTTTGTTACATTATAAAATCACTTTATAAATTGTTAAGTTATTTTCTATAAATAGTGCCTCGGTAATGGTTTTTATTAATCTATTGTGTAATGTAGTTTCATTTGCTGTGCAAATGGTTGGTTCAGTGCAAATATTAAGTAATTGTTATTTATATATATCTTATTAAGTTATATCTTTATTAAAGTGAAAAATCTGTTGTGACTAATGAAAGGAGTTTGCAATAGTTGCTTTATCTGAAAGTATCCTTTCAGTGGCTCTTTGTATCCTCATTAAAACTTCCTTCAAGAGTGAATTAAGGTTATAATAAATCAGTTTATTTCGGCTTCCTGTACATTTGATGTGTTGTGTTTGAATTGTATTTTTAGCGTTCTACTTTATAACGCTTTAAAGTTCTACTTTAAATTATTGCAATTTTGTACTGGTTATTTGATTGTATTTATAACCGAAAGTGGTCAGAAGAATTTTACAATTTTTCAAAATTTAACCTATAAGGCCCCTCTAGTAATAATATCTCTATGTTTCAGATCCACCAACAATAAACCAGTAAAAATATGGACAAACATGGTCGTTGTAAATTGACTCTTCTCTTGCCAGTTCAAATTTACCATAATTATGATTTTGAATATGCACCAGTGGAGTTGTTCATAATGAAAGGAACAAAGAAAAGAGTCTCTCCACAAAACTATAAATTTATTCAAAGCGCTTTCAACCTACATGAGGCCATCATCAGTGCCTGTACAAATAAGTAAAACTAATAAAAATTAAAAACATTTAAAAATTTATAAGTAACAAGTCACAAAACAGTAAAGACCAGTAAAATAAATGATAAATATCAAATGAAATTATCTATTAATAAATATTAATGAAATTATTTTAAATTATATTTAAAATAAAACAGCTATGAGAAAGACATTAATTTGGACGCCTTTCATTCTGCAAATAAAGGGCGTAAGCTAAACTTCTTGGAGAAATTAGAGATCCTAAGGACTCATGAAGCAGTGGGAGAACATTAGAGGGGAAAGATCGCTCCTTCTACTAGCTCTCCTGAAGGTACCACCCCCGCCTCCAACCAGTCTATCACGACTCACTGAAATTGTTAAGTCGAATAAGAAGAGAAAGAATATTACTAATTCTAGTAGATTAAATTGAGCTGTGGAGTCTCACAATAGGAATTGAAAGAAAACACTCTCTCCACAATAACTTGTTATGTTAAACAAAGCTGACTTTCAGTCTTATAGACCATCAGCAGTGTCGGTGAAAAGAGAAGGAAGTTAGACTATCATTTGTAAGGAAGCTTTATATTATAGTAGGAGATAGACTCTGTCCTACTATAATATAATAATATAATTTAACTTCCTTCTCTTTTCACCAACACTGATGACGGTCTGTAATATCGGAAGTCAGCTTTGTTTAATATAACAAGTTATTGTGGAGAGACTGTTTTCTTTCAATTCCTATTACTAATTCTATTTAATTTTTGCGTATTTAATGTATTTCTCATAGCTGTTTTATTTTAATTATCTCTGGTAATTTCATTTGATATTTATTATTTATTTTACTGGTTTTGTGACTTGTTTTTTATAAGTTTTAACTGTTTTTGATTTTTATTTATTTGTAATTAAGTTGTAAAGCACTGATGATGGCCTCATGTAGGTTGAAAGAGCTTTGAATAAATTAATAGTTTCATGGAGAGACTCTTTTCTTCGTTCCTTTCTATACCATTATTATGTTGGTAACTATTATCCAAATATGTTAATATTGTTACCACTTTTGGTAACTTTGAAATGTTAGAGCACACGGTGTTTTAAAAACTGCATTGAAAACTAAGAAATTTTAAGCTATTGTTGGAATTGTATAATTGATTTTTGTTGATATTTCATTCTTGCAGTTTTTAACAAAAATCTATGATATATGTCAAACAATAACTTGGTGAAAAGGAATGTGATGATATTTGTATTAAATTTATTAGGTTTCAAAGTGATAACAAAATTACTATATTTAGGTAATAGTTACCGAAATAATAACGGTAAATTAAACTCGCAAGAGTGGATTTACTGAGTAGACTTCCAAAAATCAAGAACCATGTTTCCTCATGTTTTTTTAGGATTTAATATTGGTGTATTTAAAATGTCCCACATGGGTCTTGTATGAGTCATAGATTGGTAGAGTTCAGGCTCTTGGGGCCCCACCTACAATCTGAAGGGTATGCTATGTAAAATACACAAATGTATTGCGGAATTACATATCCCTCAGATTGTAGGTGGAGACCAAAGAGCCTGAACTCTACCAACATCAGAAACGGTGCTTTGACCTGAATTATCCATTTCAGGTTTGTTTAAGACCTTACAATGTTGTCTGTATGTGTGTGTGCCTGTTATCATTGCTCCGAGTGGGATTATGTTTGTCCTCATAACTACTACTCTGCTATCGGAAAAATATTTTTCTATAACGTCTTTAACTTTCATTAATGACTTGAAAAAAAAATCAAAAAACAAAATAGGAAAAATGATTGGACTAATATGAAATTTGGCATGGTTGCATTGCTATCAACAAATGTGCCAAGTTTCATCTTATTATCAGCATTTATTGAATTTATATTTTTGTATAAATATATAAAAAAATATATTTATATAAAAAAAACATGTATAAGTTTTTTTTATAAAATTGTTACAAATCAGGAAAATAACCGATTCAGTTGGAATTTGAAATGGGTGTATTTCTGTATGATAAACAAGTCCATCAAGTTTTATTTCAATATGGCTAGTATATATGTGTTTTTGTCAAATCAATTATGTTGATGACACTGAGCTTGGTCAGGAGGTGGATGTGTGACCACTATGCTTATTAGTGATGTTTCTTGTTTGAGGAGAAGCAAAGCGAGATAGTAGTTATGAGGATAAGCGTTGAGAATCCTATATAATGAGGGAAAGTACCTAGGTACCCTGTACCCAATTTCAAAACATATTTTTATCATTTAAAATGAAAGGAAATATCGAAAAAGGCATATACTCTATTCACTTGGTGTTTTAAATAGAGAATGAATTAAATAATGTGCCCCCCCCCCCCTACTGCCACAACTAGACCACATTTCACTGTTGTAAGCTTTTATCAATTTAAAGTCTTTATTTATCACAATTTTGAATGTAAAGTATTTTAATATTGGTATATTTTGTATTTTTATGTTGAAAATAGAGCTACACTTTTTGAGGATGTTGGCACATTTAGCATTTTATGAGTGATTTAATATTTAATTCATTTTATCCCACCCTTAATTGATTATGTGCTTTAAGGCCAAAGAGACTTATACTTAGAAGGAGGACTTAGATAAAATAAATAACAGTGATATTAGGTGACAAAACTGACTTACTCCTACTAGTCTACTTGAGGGAGACTAGAAACTCCCCACCCCTCTACAACCTTTATTAAAGCACATATTTATAATGTTCCCTACAAACGTCAGGCAATTTTCAGTAACGTTACATTAAATCACTTTACAACACAGATAATTAAAGAATATACGCTATAGATAATAATTATAAAAATAGTAATATTTATATGACATTGTAATTATTATAAAAAATGATGTCACCAAGCATTTATCAAGCTACCCAGGGGATGATATGAGATCTGTTATGAGTAAAATTAGTTGGACTTAATGTACGTAATTGAGTAACAGTGTTGTACACACTGTCTTTCTCAAGACAAACCTGATGATGGGAGAAGTACCGATGTCGTTAATTGTAAATTACATTGACAATGGATTATGTCCAACTAATTTTACACATAATTCATCATTGTCACTAATTTCTTGTGTAAGATCTGTTATATCCTGTATCTAAGTATTAGACTCTTTGTTTAAGGCCTAGTCCACAACAACTTACAACTTTAACCTACCTTGAAGGTTATAAAAATATCTTATTAATGCATGTATTAGATTTTTATATTTTTATAAATTTTATTTTCATAAGAATATTGTTAATAGTATTTAATGTTATAATAATAAGTATAATACTCACTGACATGTATTTATACACTATCTAGGTAGCATTGGAACTGAAAACGGATAGTAAGGCATTGTGTACTAGACCTAACTATGCAATGCTAACTTGATAGTACACTATCTACTTTTAATTATTGATAGTTACAGATTGTAAGGGGTTGTGTACAAGGCCTAATAGTTTGCAGCTTATTTCTTCAAAGTTATAAATAATTTATAAACAAATAACACCAATAATTCTGATAAATATAAATTATGTTTTTAACAGATATTTTATTTAATTTATTAACTTTTAATGAACCAAAGCTCTTAAAATTAATAGTTTAAAAAATTACAAATTCTACCACAAAAATTATATTTTATTAAATAAAAGAATTTAAAATTAATATGTGTTTTTCTTATAGTGAGCCCGGATGCTATGGATTAGCCTTCCTCAATTATTATTAAAATATTATATAAATTTAATGTAATATTTATATTTTGATAGTATAGTTCATCTTATTTAATGTTAAAATAATATATAAGTATACTAATCTTTGACCAATACCAACTTAAGATAAAAACTTTCAACTTCCATAATACAATGGTCCTAGACTAAAAATTTTGAATTAACTACAAGTTCAAAGTTATGAGTGTTTTTAACTCTCACCCAAACAAGGTAATTTTGTTATCACTTTAAAGGTCAAATTAGAGCACACCATAGTATCAACAGTTTTGAAAACTAATTTAAATCCTAAGAAATTTGATACAATTTTTGAAATCCATTGGGATGTTTAACCTTCCGATGTTAGGTCACTTACAGAATTCACGACTTTCGGCTGTATAAACCTGAAATAAACACTTAAACAAAAAATGACCATATATGTTTGGTGATTATTGAATATGGCTCTTGAGCGTGCTCAGTTTAAAAAACGAGCCCTTTCATCTTAAATATGATAATCACTTGTTCAGCTAGCAATAAATAGTGCATACTCACCTATATATCGACAGATATCCTCCCAATATGTGAAAACTACTCAGAAATGAAAGCTCAACAATGTCAATTGTGTCTCTCGCACAATTATATTGTGTTAATTAAAATAATGACTTATATTCTATAATATTTTTCTTTACTAATCTACAAATTAGCGATGATCATTTCACCCAACACTGTGGGCATCTTCAGGTGATCAAAAATAAACTTTAACACTACATTAACAATAAATTAAAAAATACACACAAACAAAAACAAGTTTAATCTGTGATATTTAATTTTAGTCTTTTCATGTTGTGTGTGTACTTTTTTAATTTGTTGTTAATGTAGTGTTTAAGTTTATTTTTGATTGCCTGAAGATGCCCACAGAGTTGGGTGAAATGATCATTGCTAATTTGTAGATTAGAGAAGAAAAAGATTATAGAATATAAGTCATTAATTTAATTATTTAAAAATGTGTGAGTTCTATAGACTAAATATCCCATTAGGCGAATTTCCAAAGGAAATTCGCTAAAAGTGAGACTAGGGAGAAATTACTTATGTGTAAATATTATTGACATTCTGTTGCTAAATTAACATCAGTGCTATTGTCAATATATTAAGGGTGCATTTGCGACCCTCGACCACTCGGGTCAGTGTGTTCAGTGGTAGAGGGGGATGGTAGCAAAAATTCCCCCACCATCGTACTGACCACACTTGGTCTCGCGCACGTGTTTTATTCAGGCTCGTGTGTACAGTTGTTAGGTTATGTTACTGTTGTCATTTTTTCAAAAATTCAATCATTTAATTAAAAGTAAAACGTTTAAATTGAAGAGAAACAGCAGAAACACAACAAAGAAACAAACACAGCACAGCACCGTACATGTGAATATGAAGGTGAGATAAAATTTTGTATTTCCCGCTAAGAAGGTTTCAATTGAATAGGAGTGGGAGAAGTGATCAAACTAAACCTGCCGAAAGCACGGTTAGTAGGATTAGCCCCACCACTGCAATCCTGGCTTCCCGCTTCTTTTGGCTCCTCCCCCTGGCCACGCCTCTGAGCACAATCATGGTAACTAGAATACACCTCTTGTTCAGAATGCTCTGAGCGCTTGGTCGTCGCGAATGCACTCTTAGATATAGTAAACCCTACAATACACGTAGACTTCATCCCTCTCCCCACTGAAGTCATGACTAAGAGACTTATACTACTAGAGGGAGGACTAGGGTTTAATAGCTCAGTGATAATGGGTCTGGTAATGTGACCATTACCAGGACCAGGTAATGGACCAGTTACCAGGTTTTTTTTATGTCACCCTAACTGTACTTACTCCTACAAGAGCCTCCCTAGTTTAACAGGGTATCAACCTAGGTTGGTACTTGAGGAAACAAATTAATGTAGAAACAAAGAGACTTATAATACCAGAGGGAGGACTAGGGTTGAATAGCACTGTAATAAGAGCTCATGTAATGGGACAGTAACCATTAGGTATCTTAACTGTACTTATTCCTACTATGAAAAATCAAAAATGATGTCACCAATATACAAAAAAGGTACCAAGCTAACCAGCTAATTATAAGAGTCCTATTTCATCCTCCTCAAGTATAAGTATCTTCAAGTTATTACTCAAGATAACCTCTTCTTCAAATGCTAATAACAAATCTCTATTATAGGGTAATAAAATACAAAATACAAACGGTTTTTTTTGTATTTTGTAAAAAAATAAACCAAACAAATGTATTTTTATAAAATAAAATTTTTCTTTCATTTATCTTTTTTCATAATTTTTTAAATTCATTTATAATATTTTTATTAGGCAAAAAATAAATAATAAAACTAATAACAATAAAATTCAGCAATAATTTAAACATCTTTTTTAATACAATTTTTTATCTTTTTTAAAGACCAGACAAAAATATCAAAAACACTTTACATATTTTTTTAATGCATAGGGTTGAAATTATTTGGTTTACAAACAAAATTTCTCTATTAGGATCAAAAATAAAAACCATTAACAAAGGATATATATATAATATATATATATATATATATATATATATATATATATATATATATATTATATATATATATATATATATAAAGTTTTAGCTCTCAAGCATAAACACTCTGGAATATGATGAACATCATGTAATGCCATGAGCTATACAGAGAACTTGGTAAAAACCATTTAGGTGGACTAAAAGAATTCCCAAAAACAGATAATTCAAGGGAAGTCTGGACTTTGAGTTTTCAGTGCTAACACAATACTTTCTCTCCATACCTATGGTGTTTATTAGGGAGAGTAAAAGCATTCATTATTTAGTTTTTCTAAACAATTAAGACCAAATATAAAAGAATACAATAAATAAGTCAATAAATTACTGTAAAAAATAAATTTCAGTTATCAACAATTAAAATAAATAAAATTAATAGTCAGATAAATTATTAAACCTTAAATAATAAGTTAACTTATTTAGTTGACTTGAATTAATGAGTTATTTGTAAATCAAATGTGGGGGGGGGGGCTAAGGGTAAGATCATAGGGTTCTATGTTTACCTATTAGACTTACATTTGTAAGGTTAAGAACTGATGGTTGAGATAATCTGATGTTACAAGAAAAAATTTTATCATCTTTAATATTTCTATAGTACAGCACACTGTTATAATCAGTTGGCAGCGTGGGAAAATAGTGTTAAGGAACCAATGGGGTTGGTCCAATATGATATTGTAGGTGTGGTTTGACACCCAGAACTAACCTCATTGGCTCCCTTGCATTATTTTCCCATGCAGTCAACTGATTACAACCGTTGTTATACTATAATAGTCATATTGATGAGAGAAACTAATGCTATGTCCACGTACACAAGTCTATAGCAAAGGTGGGATTTTAAAAAGGGAGTTTCAACAATCGAGCATTTACACACTTGGCTAAAATTAGATTGTCTTATGACGTCCAGTTTAAATTGGTTACAAACATTCTAGATTTTGCCAACTGTACCATCCCGGATAAAAAAGTACCAGACCAGCAGAAATACTAATGGCGCCATCCTTTCCAAATGTACCATCTTTTTCTATGTAGGAAAAAAACTACAATTATTATTACTTATTTTTTAAATGAATATTTAAAAACCTGAAACTAAAAAAATAAAGTGTTTTTTATATTATTAAATACAATAATTAATTTATGTTTATTATAAAAATATTAGTTATTTATATTAAGTTTAAGTGATCTTTTTAAAAAATTTATATTTGAAGAGTGTAGCAAAGCTTAAGACACAACCTTCAAGTAATGTACCTGACATTTTTCAAGACAACTAACATTCACAAAACCCATTATGGAACTGGAGTTTGGAAATCTGGACTGGACAAAGAGTTGTAATAACAGTGTTAGTCTATTTTCTTTAAAAAAAAAAACAATTCCTGTAAATCAAAATGTGATATCTAAACAAAGACATTGACCTAGAGAAGAAAATATGGCCAGGCTTAATCACCTTTGATGTGAAGAGCCTGCATTCAAAAATATTACCTGACCTTACATCTGTTAAGTCTAATTTAAAATTAATGGCGTAATTTTAGAGGAACTGGTTGAAATCTTAACAAGTATAAAATAAATTTAAGTATAAAATAAGTATAAAAGAAATTTAATTAGGTCACAACTTTTGCGTCAAAGTTTAAGTTATAATAATCAGGTCAAAAGAGTGGCAAATTTGAAGCTCTTTCACACTTCTGACCTCTACCATAGGCCTGACTTACACTTAATATGGACTTAAATTGCACAGTAGACTTACCTCAAGTGTTAAACAAGACTTAAAAGCTTTTCTAATTAAAAGCAATTAATAAACAAGAAGTCAAGCCAAATACAAGCTTACAAAATTCTGGCATAGTGGTCTGTATGCCGGGCAAATTTCTTGATTGAAGTACCAATTTATGCTTTATAGCTTAAGCAGTTATTCAAATATCAAGCACTACTTGTAACTATTCTTTCAGTATCTTTTATAGGAAATGCGTTTAACAATACAAAACTATGCCTTTAAAATAGGCAGTGAACACCATTATTTACACTCTGATAAGTTAAACTGAGTCTCCTCTTTTCATAATTTACACCTATAAGTTGCCTTGACTTACACTTAATGATAATTTAACTTGTGTACGTGAACATAGCTTTTGTGTCACTCACTATGTTCAAAATAACTTCGTACTTAAGTTTTTTTTTTTAAGTGTCTAACTTCGTTTTTAGTATTTTAAACACTTATATAACTGTTTGTAAGGGATTATCCTGTCAGCACAATACTTAAAATAAGCTCAGAGATAAGTCAGTTTATATGTGTTGGGGGTTTGCTTGACGTGGGTTGTAGAAGAATGCGAAGAACCCAAGTCAACAAACTTGTACTATTCGACTCCCAGAAGTCTGTCAAGTGCGGTTTGTAGCAGAGCACGCTCCTCTTGCAACGACGACAAAGTCGTTTGTAACTGGTGACAGATTTTACGTAAAACTGCATTGTGTGCTTCCCTTGCAGCCAGACTAACAAAAATAAATACAAGATTGAATTTTAATTAAAACAATATAATAAAATTGTTCTTTGTTATTTATTTATTAATAAGCCGCAACACAATGGTCATCGGGACTTCTACTATCGATACATATAAATTAGACTTGTTCTTAGCTGATATGCATTCAAAAAAATGGTGTACTAGATACAATAAATCATAGAGATGTATACTAGAGGGGGCATAGCATATCTTAATACATTGAGACACCAGAAACATCTTTTCGGGGCTCTGTGTAACCTCATTGAAACCTCCTTCAAGAGTGAGTTATGTTTATAATAAATCAATTGTTTTTAGCTCTCCAAACATTATCTGTGTTTTAATATGTATTTTAAGCGTTTTTAAATATATGCTACTGTAATTTGGTTCTGTTTATTTGATTGTATTGTAAGTCGAAGGTAGTCAGGTTATTTTTTTTTTAATTTCTCTTTATTTAATAAATTAAAATTTTTAAATCTGGTAATTAATCTAGAGAAGATTTATGTAAAAACTGACAGATCCTTATTTTTAAACTGTTCCCTTTATTTTTACGATGTTTCAAAATTCAACCCATAGGGCCCTCTAGTAATAATATCTCAATGCAATAAATTACATATAAGTATAAGTTAACAGGTAAAGTTAGACTAAATATAAGAAAAACAACAGTCAGTATTAGGTAAGTAATCCACAACAATAAAAGGCAAAATATGAATTCAAATTAATAAGAAGTTCATTAAAAGTTTATATCTCTGAAAAGAAACAAAACTCACCATGCGTCTAATGGAATATCATCTATAGGTGTCCATTCATCTGACTTATCACCAGCATTTGCTGTAAACCAAACAATAATAAATCATATATTAAACTTAAAAACAAGACATTTTTTTATAAGTTAAGAGTATGAATGGGCAACCTCAAAGGCAAGCCAGGCAAATTTTCTTAGAAATGCATGCTTTCTCTGGCTTATCAATCCAATTTTTACCTAATTTTTCAGCATTTGTTTAATAGCCTGAGTAGTAGGTCCACAACATATTACATATATATTTTTTTTAATTTTTCAAAAAAAATGCGCATATTTATTCTATACATTACACGGAACAGCATTATTTGCACTTACTTAAAGCTCAGTTTATGCTAGTTTGTAAGCACATTTTCTATAATATATATATATATATATATATATATATATATATATATATATATATATATATATATATATATCTATATATATATATATATATATATATATATATATATATATATATATATATATATATATATATATATATATATATATATTAAAAAAAATCACTAATAGGGTAAAAAAAAGAGTCTTTTAAAAACCACCCTTTAAATGAAGTAATGAATGGTTTGTCATGAAATAATGAATGGTTTGTCATGAAATAATGAATGGTTTGTCATGAAATAATGAATAGTTTTTCATAAAGGAATGAATGATTTTTTATGAAGTAATGAATGGTTTCTCATGAAATAATGAATGGTTTGTCATGAAGTAATAACTGGTTTGTCATGAAGTAATGAATGATGTGTCTTGAAGTAATGAATGATGTGTCTTGAAGTAATGAATGATGTGTCTTGAAGTAATGAATGGTTGTCATGAAGTAATGATGGTTTGTCATGAAATAATAAATGATGTGTCTTGAAGTAATGAATGTTTTGTCATGAAATCCATGAATGATTTGCAAAAAAAAAAAAAAAAAAAAAAAAAAAAAAATATATATATATATATATATATATATATATATTATATATATATATATATTATATACATATATTATAAAGATAAGCCAATCACCGCATTTAAAGCCTCATACAATTTTTCTTTACATTCCTTGTAATTTTAAATATAAGCAATATTCTAGAAATGAACAAAGTAATTGTAAAGGAGAGAAGGGAAAATCAAACTAAAACTACTGTCTTTACACTTTAAAGACAACATCAACAAAGACATCATCAGTGCCTGTAAGATAAGAAAAAGGTTTAGGAAGATCAATCCAATGAAGTTCAGTTGATTTCATTTTGTTAGACAACATAATAACCACACATTCTTCCTAAACTGGATAATTTATTTAGATGGAAAGCTGGCTATTCTCTATATATATACATATCAGAGATTTTACATGGTATATATCAGAGATTTATAGCAAATTATTAATAGAAAATTATGGTTTTTATTTAGGCCGCATAGAAGAAGTGGGAGGATTGATTCTCCTTTGGCTTGGAATTCAAATATATATTGTAAACACATCTTAATACTAATAGTTAAAAAAGTAGCCTTACAAGGTTTCCTGTAGACATGAAATGCACCCATAGTTAGACCAGACGTTTCATCAGGGAACTGAGCAAAGTTAGCGAAACTCATCTGACTGGGGTCTATTTGTTGTTGTGCTACTGATGATGACTGATGACTAGTGTTTACAGAACTAGGAGATGTCCTGGGGGGTGGAACAGGTGGCATATTCAGCACACCCACCCCTGCCCTACCTAGACAACACAATTATCCATTGAAAACAAAATATACAGGGTGGAATAATTCAGATGCCCCTAAAACTTATTAAATACTGAAAAATAATATTAATACACAGTCCTAGACTTTTAAAGTCTTCTTACAGTGGGTAAGAAAATATTTTTTACCCAAGGTAAGATCAAATTTACCATTTTACTTTTCCTATTTTATACCATAGGTATAAAGGAAAAGTATTGTGTTTGCAAAAAAATCTGAAACCTTCATGACACCAGAATTATCCGTTTTAGGTGTTTTTAAGGCCTCCTGAGTGGTTTTCACAAAGTTGTCTGTCTGCATGTGTGTGTGTGTGTGTGTTAGCATCGTAGCCCTAACTCGAAAATTGAAACTTTGAACAAAAATCTGTCTACTGCTGTAATTGTGCTATTCGGAAAATAAACTTTTTATGACATCATTAACCCTCAATAATGACTGAGCAAAATTACGAAAAATCATAGAACACGGGAAACTGATGCAATCGGATTAAGATTTAGCACGCATGTAGCCATGTATAAGACTAACATAAAGGGCCAAGTTTCATCTCATTATCAGCATTAGTTCAAATTTTATCAAATGACTTGTGTACGATTTTAAAATTTGTAAAAAAATCATGAGTCAGTCCACTCAGCCTACAACCTAGGCTGAGTGGACTGACCTGAATCTAAGACCTCCAGACAAAGAGACTAATACTTAGAGGGAGGAAACAAGAGCTCTTCTCATTCCTTGGGTAGCTAGGTGCTGTAACTGTACATTGGTGATATAATTTTTTGATTTTTATAATAATTATAATTCAACATAAATATTACATTATTTTGTCTTAAATTAAGTAAAGTGAATTTAAAATAAGTTTTAATTATTATTTATTGCATATATTCTATATCTGTGTTTTATAAAGTGATTTATTATTTAATCACTGCCGTTATTATTAAATGCTCACCGTTTGTAGAGTGGGTGCAGCAATAGGAGTTGTAGATGGATAAAGAGTATCTAGTCTATCACTAAGGAGACTATAGTAGGGGTAAGTACAGTTATAGCACCTTACTGAATCTTTCTCACTTCCAGACCTCTTATTACTTGATATTTTGCCTATGTAAGCCCTCTAAGTGTTAGTCTCTTTGCCTCCAGAGAACCGTACAAGGGATGACATTATATAAGATTCTCCCATGACTGGATTTGAACCATCTAGTAAGGCAAGCGCTCTATCACTGATCTACCAATCATAAGTATTATATATATATATATATATATATATATATATATATATATATATATAATATATTAATATATTAATAGATTTATTTACTTGCACATTGCACATTATTTTGATAAAATACCTAAATGAATATGTAATTGACTTAAAAACATTTTACAAGATCACAGTTTGAAATAATATAGAATATAATCTTACCAAGTCTAGTGAGATCAAGAGAACTACTTCTTGTGTGTTGCTTATATGGTCTGGGAGGGGGAGGAGGAGGAGCGTCCTTTTTACCACATAATAATCTAGAAAATAACAAAAAAAATTCATCAAAGCAAATTAAACTCTTAAAGTGATCAAAGAAATTAACTTAATAAGAAACAAAACACTACTACAAGTATTTTCCTCAGCATACAAGTTTCTCCACTTCATTTAAAAACTTTAAACAATCAGGTATAATCATAGAGATATACGAGGTGTGACAATTAAATAACGGGACTGTGCGTGCTGCATATGTTAGGCTTGTGTGTGGGGAGTGGGGATGGAACATGATTGATCCTGTTTATTACTGTACAGAGTCCACTTGATCCCGTCTTTCCATCTAGTCTAGTTTGGTTTTAAATCAGGTTTGAGTAAGGCATGTTGTTATTGGCGTGCCGGAAAAATGGTCAGTTTAAAAATCGAGCAGCGTATTAATTTGAAATTTCTGGTGAAATTGAGAAAACCTCCCAGTGAATGTTTTCAGTTATTGAAAGAGGTGTTTGGTGACAACTCATGTCACGTACAAAAGGTTTTGAATGGCACAAACGATTTTCTGAAGGCCGGGAAGAAGTTGAATATGACGAACGGACTGGACGACCTGTGACGTCAAGAATTGAAGAAAACGTTAAGAAAGTTAATGAAATTATGCGTAAAAAACAGACGTTTAAGTCTTCGAATGATTTCAGATTTATCAAACATTGACAGAGAGACTGTAAGAAAAATTTTACATGAAGATCTGAAAATGACTAAAATTTGTGCCAAAATGGTGCCAAAAAACCTGACGCGCCCGCTCACAATGCGCTCTCGGTGAAGGAGTTTTTAGCAAAAAATTCAATTCCAGTGCTTGAACGTCCACCCTATTCACCAGATCTGGCTCCCTGTGACTTCTACCTTTTTCCCAAAATAAAAAGTACATTGAAGGGAACACGTTTTGAGTCAGTTGAATATGTCAAGAAAAAAACGGCAGACTTGCTGAAGAGGCTGACACTTAGTGACATGCAGCACTGCTTTGAGCAGTGGAAAATTCGTATGCAGCGGTGTATAGAAAGGGAAGGGGAGTATGTTGAAGGGGATTAATAGTTATTTGTAATAAGTGTTCAATAAAGTATGTTTTTCAGATCAGTCCCGTTACTTAATTGTCACACCTCGTATACTAGAGGGGGCATACACTGTCTCATTACAGTGAGAGGCCTGAAACATCTTTTCGGGGCTCTCAGAGGCTCTGTGTAACCTCATTGAAACCTCCTCTAAGAGTGAGTTAAGGTTATTAAAAAATAAATTGTTTTCGGCTTCCCGCACATTCCTTGTATTTTTTGTATTATTTGGATAGGATTGATTTTATATTTATGATATATATATATTTATATTATATGATTCAAAAAATTTAAATTATATATAACTATATAGTTATCTCTTTAACACAATCAAAATCCACCAAGAAAAACCCACCTTAACAGTAGCTGATGAAGCAAAAATCAATTCAAATTTCGGCCTACACAACATTAAAACACTACCAAGTTTTGGGAATCACTTATATCCCAAGAGGGAGAGAGACAAGATAGAAACTATTTACAATATTTTGATAGCAAAACATCTCAGATAAACGACATGTTTCATCACAGTATAAATAATTCAATTATCTCATATTAAGAAAAGATCATAATAGGTCACAGTAGATACTGATAATGTAAATCAATCAGTTATACCAGATAAAGAAATGAAGAAAAGAAACTTTTCTATAAATATATAGAAAACTAAAAGTAATGGACAAAGAAAAACATGGGTTCAATAAATAAATACTATTATAAAATAAGTAATAAACTTACACTGGATTGTCATCATTTGAAGGAGGTGGGGGAGGGGGTATTGCTCCTGGGCCTGGAACTAAGACACAATTTTATCAGATAAAAGTTAGTTATTTTATTTTTACATAAGTATGTCAACTGTTTATCTGCCTCCGTATAGTATTCTATCTGCCTATTATAGTTTATCTTGCCGTCGTATAGTACTGGACTTCGGCACCAGAAGTCCAGGGTTCACAACCCGGGCTATGCTCTCAGTTTTTTGAATAGAATTTGTTGTAAAAAGATTTCGCCAACTTAAGGCTTACTTACTTTACTTGGAGCATAGTAAATGTGACCCACTTGAGGTAGTTCCCGCATGGCGAATACCCTGAAGGGCCAATAGGCCCTAAAATGGTCATTATTATTATTATTATGTCAACTGTTTAATATAATATGGCTGGGGAATGTCTCTTTATGACAAACCATAGCCCACAAAACAAAATTTTCATTCATTATATCTCCAAATGGTGAATAATGAGAAGTGTAAGATTAGTTTTTTGGGAGTAAAGAAGCACTTTTTAACTCTATCAAATATTTTTTTTGCAGGAGGCTGTAAAGTAGGCACATAACATCCTCAAAAAGTAGATGAAATTCATCATTTATCGTCTGTGACAGTTTCATAGTTTTTTACTGTCATTGGTGAAGTTCCTCAAATGTCTACTAGGTGGGCGCTAGTAGTTAACTAAAAGGTTATAATATTACCTACCTTGTTTGTCTGATTTTTTTTGTTTATAGAATAAATAATTGAACGTTTTTGTAAACAAAGTTTTGTTGTTTTCGGAGAGAGAGTTATTAATTATTTATTATCAATTGTGTAATAATCATGTATAGAGATTCATAAATTGAAAATACACCGCCAGAATTGAAACTTTTGACCTACAAGGAGATCGAAAGAAGTTTATTGGAAAATATTAATACATTATATTGTTCTTCTACGCCCGAAAAAATAGTATATGCTATACGACTGGGTATGGCTTTTTTGCCTCATAGCCTTTTACTGTCTCGCTTAGCTCGACAGTAAATCTAGTCGCAACGGTAAAAAAAGACCTTCAAAGTCTTGTAACATAATGTACTATATATTCCCTTTGAAGTAAAAAGTACATTTTACTCCCTTGGGGTTAAAAATATGCTTTCTACTTCCTTAAGACTAAAAAGTGCTGTCTACTCCCTTGAGTGAAAAATGGTTATATTTTAAGATTAGGAGGTTCAACCATAAAAAAAATTACACAAAGCAAAATTTGAAATCCAAATAAGTTGTTTGGAGCAAGAAAAGAATTGGTAAAAGGTATCTCACTGCATCGGACTCCCTTTGCTTGCCCTCAAACAGTAAATACCTTGGTTTTATTCCAAGTGGTTACCCATCCAGGCACTGACCTTGCTCGATAATGCTTAAATTTTATGATCCAACAAAAACCGTAGTCTGCGTTTTAAGAGTTTTTGCTGAATCATTTTTGTGGGTTAATGACAGCATAAAAAAATATTTTCTGGACAACACAACTACACCTAAAGATAAAACCAAGTTTCAACTTTCTAGCATAAAAAACAACAACGAAAGAAAATAAGTCTCTCCACAAAACAAAACTTGCTGGGCAGAGCTGGAAAATTGGAAATTGAAAGGAGTTAGAATAGAGTGGGCGATCTAAACATAAATAAGAGAGGGAAACCCTTCTGAGAGCTATGCTACAAGCACCTGTGCCTCCTCTACTGTCAGTCTAACTCTATTATCTAAACTCAATACTTTTAGCTAAAACCAAAGTAGAGGTTTTTCACTGTTAATGAAAATATTGATTTTAAAAATCTAGTTAAAAGAGAATGTTGTATATAAAAGAAGCTGCTAACTATTTTTAAAGCGGTTCAAATCCGTTTTTCTCTTATTTATATAATTTAAAAAAAAATACCTTATTTTCATTGAGGAAATGAATTAATTTATTCAATAAATATTTAAGAAGAAAAAAACTTACTGTTTAAAAAGCTGTTATGTAACGTGTTAATTTGCTGTTTAAAAGATGTTACATTCTATAACTCTAAGATTATTAATAGAATAATTACCAGAATGTTTTTTAGGTTGGGGTCTCTGGATGGGTCTAATAGGACTAATGTCACTAACAGGAGGCTCTTCAGCCTCTATATTATTAGGAGTTACTCTAACAGCTACTGGGTGTAAGATTTTAGGATCCTAAAACACACAAATTTGACAAATCATTGTAAACCAAATTTCAGTTAGTACTTATTTGGATAGAAAATAAATCATTACTGCAAAATGAAAAGTTTACACACATAAGAAATGTACAAATTAACCATAACTCTCAAATTAAGCAAAATATCCAATTACGATGCAGCATCAATTATTAACTAGTAAAATAGGTTGCATCAGGAACACACGTCAGTATCTAATAAAATTTGTTCATCATATAGACCATAATTTAAAAATTATTGGTTATTTTGATGATTTTGTGCATGTTACATATATTTTCTGTTCCCACTCTGCAAAAGCTTTAAAATGATATGCAACTCAAATTTTTCAATACGGAAGAACAGATGTAATGTGATTAGAGTAATTCTTTTAAATGTAACTCCTGGTAAAATCTCTTTTCTATTGGTCCCTTCAAGACCTTGCTAAGCGTATTCTACTATATTTAAAAACACAAATTAATACATAATTATCATGGTATGAAATGGTTTGAGTACCTGCTCAACAGAAGCTTTGTGGAAATCAAAATTTACAGGTTTTGGTCCAGGAGATGAAATTGAACTAGTTGGAGACTCGATGAACTTTGTCCACTGAAACAAACAGAATAGTAGTAGTAATAGTGGTAGTTAGGGGTGGAGTGGGGTAAGAACTGCTTGTTCTACATCAGGTAAGTTAATAAGTCTATGATGCTTTGAGAAAACATTAAGAACCATTTTACACATAAACTAATACATATGAATGATATTAATTAATTTATCATCAAATTTCAAGTTTATCATAAAGTTGGATGATAAAGTTCAGTTTATTAAAAAAGTCAACATCAGTAGGTAAAAGCTACTGATTCTACCCAAAGCAATAATTAATTTAATTTAGGACTTTGTATGAAGCACGAAATATACTCCCTAAAAGGCCAGAACAAATGGTTGGTTACCTGTTTGTTATGATGAGGTGATGTATGAGCACTAAGAATACTACTAACAGGACTGTGAGGTTGATTACTATTGTTATTATTATTATTCATAATACAAGTAGCTGATAATTGGTTCTCGAGATATGAAGGCAATTTATCAGGTATTTCTATGTTGTTTCTCCTTAAAACAACAAGATGCATGGCAACCATGAATTCGTCTAAAGACAGAGCACCATCCCGACTTACGTCAGCTAACTGCCTGCAAGTCAACATAAACAAAATTAAGCCTCTATGTAATAGACAATCAAATAAAAGTTACTTGGTCAGATGTATAACCCTTTAGAACAGACAGGTAATATTATAGACAGGATTAATAAAGGTTTAAATTTTAGTATTTATATGTTTTCTATTACTAGTATAATAATAAGAAGTTTGTTTGCTACTATAATTTTTTATATAAATAAAGATAATATTATTTTAAAAAAAAGACATGTAATTTAATACATAACTACATATAAAGACAAGTAATCTTTTAAATAACTACATAGACAGACATTTACTCTTATATCTACACTGACAGACATGTAACCTTATTAAATTGGATGAAATTCTTAAAATATATTTTTGTCAAAAATAATATTTAGAAAACTATGTTACCATATTTTTCTAAGTTCAGCTAAAGATAGTTTGGATTTTTCAAAGAAAGCCCTTGCTACAGAGCCAGATATGGGTATATTAATATCTGGCTGTATTTGAATGAATTGTGCTTTGTAATAATCCTTCTGTTCAGATGACATTTCCCACACGCTCTCTGTTTGTTCAGCGTCGCTCTGTCTGTCGCTAGACTCTTCTTCAGTTCCTAATAACTCACGCTGTTCTTCGCTCACTGAAAAGGAAAGAGGAAGTAATCAGGACTCAAATGTAGATTTATAAAAAAAGTGTACACTGTGTGTTTACTAAACACAACTGTGTCACTGTGTTCATAAATCCAACTAACTAACATATTGTGTGGAAACTAAAAGCTAAGAAGGTAAACTAATATGTTTGTTCTTTCATAATAAACGCCTCATTTTCAAAGATTGTGAGCTTATTTTTTGCCACTTTTTTTATTTAAATATCCAACAGCAAGTATCAACAATAGCTGATTTTTCTATTGCTTCTTAATTTACAGAAAATATAACCTCATTAATTATGTAATGGATTTAATTCTAAAGACATTTTTATAGATGCACATTGAAGAATTCAATGTTAAATTCTGTAACTGAAGTGGGCCCTTAAATTTCAAAATAAAAATAATATGATTAAAATCAGAAGTCTTAAAACTGTTTTTTTAATTAATCATATGCTAAAAAAATTAAAATATTAAAAATTGAAGGCTCTATGAATTGCATAAAAGCACTAAAAAGTGGGAAAGAAGAGGGATGAGGAGCTGAATCTTTTTTAATTAGATTCTTTAATAAATGTAAAACTTAAAAAGGTTCCTTAATATCAATATATCTTAACTTTGTCTATTTCTGAAAATAAAATATTTTTATTTTATGGTTGAATTTATCCAGACTTAAGGACAATAAAATAGGTGTCAAATTAGGTTATTTGAATTACTTATAAAAATAAATTAAAGAGATAATTAAACAGTGTACAAATGCCATAGAAGATATTAAGTGAACTAGTTAAATACACTGGAACAAGGAAGATAGTATCTCGTCCACTCCCCCGTTAAGCTTTATGTACTTTAAGAGACAATTGTATTCAACATGAAACCTTTTCAAAGAAAAAAATCTGAAACTGGCATGTCACCGGAATTATCCGTTTAACGTGTTTTTAAGGCCTCCTGAGTGGTTTTCACAAAAGTTATCTGTCTGCATGTGTGTCTGTTATCATAGAAGCTCCCAGTGTATTTATGCTAGAGAGTTAAAACTTTGTACAAGTCAGTCTACCACTGTAGTTGTGCTATTCGAAAAATAATTTTTATTTAAAAATGCTCAAAAACTAGAGGATATTAAATGTATATGGAAACAACCACCTCCAGTTAAATTCGCTACATTTGAGAAGTAATTAGTAAAGATATAAACTATAGCTAACCTTCATTATAATTAAGTTATAGTGGAATAGAATTAACTTACGTTACTTTACTCAAGTATTTCGGTTTTTTGATATGACTCGAAACGTTTAAAGAAGGAAAGTTTGGCATCTATTGTAATTATAGAGGAAGTAATGCCAAATGTTATGTTGCCTGCCATTAATAAAGGTTTTATTGTGTGTCAGAAATTCGTGCAAAACAATAAAAAAAAAATACAATCTTTATTTTTTAGATGCAAATAAAATAACATGGAGAGCTCGTTTACATAATATTATGATATATGACAATCTTCTGTCAGTTACAGTGTGGTAGCCATTGTTAAAATAGCAGAATTATTTTTTATAAAAATAGATTTTACAGAACTCTCACTAGTTTTTGATGAGTGTCGGTACACTTGTTATTCGAATCTATAATAATTCCAGCAAATAACAATTCTTATAAAAAGACAGGCTTGATAACAGAATAGTTACCTACCACGGTTTTCGCTCTTTGAATAACTTTTCTTAATAGAAGTATATATTGCATAGTTATGCAATGCTACTAGTTTTGTTTAATAAAAAATAAATAATAGAATCTGATTGATTGACACTATTCCTTTTAACCCATTTTATGACGTCACACTTCCATATAAACATTGGAGAGTAAAAACCTGTCTATTCAACAGGTGACATTAAACCTGCTTTAAAACAACAGAGTATAAACAAACCTAAAGACTGCCAATGAGTCGACCAATTCTTTTCGTGAACACTGTTGGTAGGAGTAGGAGACTCGCTAGCTGTTGAACTAGCTTCGGGGCTCGTCGTAACTCGATGCTTCATGTTTAAACCAGAATTTTTCAAGATTTCACAACTGCTTTCTTCAGACGACAAACCGATATGATTATCGATATAGTCTGCCATCAGTTAAATAATAAAAAAAGATAAAATTCGAACAAAAATAAACTTTCAAAAACCAACAAAAGATATACGATTAACTTAAAATATTATAAATAAAACTAACAACGATAATAACTTATTATAATTCACATATCACTCGTTAATAAATAATTAATAACCTAAACAAAATTAATACAAAATTTAATACTTAAATAATTAAAAAATTATTAATTTTCTTTTTTTTCATTAACAAAACAACATTAAAGAAGGTTATTATCACTGTTATCAATGTAATGAAAAAAGAAGTAGTTTCTAAAAATAGATGTAGAAATCAATAAAATGTAGTTTTTTGACGTAGCAAGTTGGGGGAGGGTTAAAAGTTTGATCGTAAAACGCGAGAGGAGGGGGCGCCCACTATTACAACCCACGCAAAAATAAGTTCAATGCTTAAAATTCATTTTGCAGTCCTTTTTTCAATAGATTTATTTTTCTTTTATCATTGAAAGTGATTTTTCTTCTTTCTAAATGAAAAGTAATAAATCAACGATTATCTTTGGCTTTTATAAACAAAAATTATATTTTAAAGCTATCAAGACCTGGACTTTTTCTATTTTTGGGGCGACCCTAATCTGCAGAATAAGGTTTTATGCAAAATATTTTGCAGAAAACCTTGTTCTGTAGATTAGGGTCGCCCCTATGCTTGACGTATATTACAAAAAAGATCAAATAATTTTTATGACATACACTAATGCTTTTCGCCCGGGGAATGGGGAGGGGGTGCTTATACCTCCGTAACATTTTATTTTTTGGTGATCATTGGTTGCTAAACTATGGACTATTGATAAATAAGTGGTTCGCATCCGGGCGAATTTCCTTTGAATTGCGTGCTTTTTTGGGCACCAATCTAGTCATTGGTCAGGTTTATACTTCTAAGACGGAATTGTAGCACTTTTACTGGTCTACCTTGCATGAAGTTTTGGGAAGGAAATGCCCATTTTCAACCATAAGTTGTACAAAACTTACACTTGCGCTTAAATTATAGAATCATAAAAACCTCAGTTATGCTAATGTACAAAATGTTTTACTCATTTCTTTTAAAAATTCATACAGACAAGTAAAAGTGATATTAGTAACCAAGTAACGTATTGTCTAATAAATGGCTATTCTATTCTATTCTAACGTATTGACTCCAGACTGGTATTATTCATTTTAGCGCCCCAAAAGACGAAAAAAAACTTTTTTCACAGCGAACAATTTTAAGCTCGAATTATACTATTATATTTCAAATATAATTGTAATAAGTATATAATATGCAAAATATAAAAGTATATGTGCTCGAATTATACCATGAAATCATTTAAAATTTATAAATTATTCATGATTGATCCTAGGTGTAAAAAATAATAAAATAAAGTACTGAATGGTTGAGATAGCTTTAGGCTTTGATAGAGTTCATATCAGTCTCCCGGTTTTATTTGATTTTATTATGAAATAGTGCATACTTCTACACGAATTTTGGCAAAATTGTGAATTATTATGTGTTCAATAGACTAGTGTGTTCAAAATTTTAAATTATACATGTAAGTTTAAAATATTTAAATTTTACGAATTATGTTTAAGAATTTAGTTTCAATTAATGTAAATTTGCTACAAATGTTTTGATCTTTGTTCCAATTTGTGGACTGTTTGTGTTTCTAACTCTGTCTACTAGATAGCACCTCTAGTATTACTACTTAATTACAAATTTCTATACCATTTACATCATCCTTTTCAAACAGAACTGTGTTATCAAATTTTCTCTCATAAAAATGACTAAAAATAAAAGCAAAACAAATAACAATTTAAATGCTGAAGCATGTTCTGTATCAATCAGCCAAGAAGAATTCAGTAAGCAGGTTTTGGAAGCTTTTAGTAAGATGCTGGATATGAAGAAATTGGCAACTTCTGCAGAATTAATTGCTCTAACTGATGTTATTAATAAACTGTCCCTAGAAAATCAGCAGCTACGAACAGAAGTAAATAAAGTAAAGTTTCAATTAGAAATACAGGGCAGGATGGTAGAAAAGTTGCAAAATGATCAACTAAATAAAAATCTGATGTTGTATGGTATGCCTTGCGAAGATGATAATGTTGAGGATAAGTTGAAAGAAATATTTAATCAAACTTTAAAAATTGAAAACAATATTGTCATAGATAAATTGATTTACTAAATTTCAGGACCAATCAAAAATACTATACCTCCCATAAACATTACTCTGAATAGTGAAGAAGATGTAGCTACAGTTTTGAAGAATTGTCATAAACTAAAAACCACTAAATATGCTATTCAAAGAGATCTTGTGGCCTCAACCAGGAAAAAACTTTCAAAAATTGTTAAAATTAGAAAAGAAATTAAAAAGAATGTACCAACAGTCAAAACATCTATTTCAAGGGACGAGCTTATAACAGAAGGACAGAAGTTTATATGGATAGATGGAAAAGGCCCTTTATCATGTTGGCAAACATATGTTCACGATGGTCTGAAACTTCTTCAAGAAATTACTAAACTGGATCTTAATTATGTTGTGCAAGAAATTATGATGACAGAGTAAAACAAACTATAATGCACTGTATTGCATGAAACAATATAAAAATATATGTATAAGTAAATAGGTTTATGTATGTATGTATCTTGTATGTATGTATATGTGTTTATATATCAGTATATAATGTGTATATGTATATGTACGTGTGTATATGTATATATGCGTGTATGTGTATGATAGATACAAAAATGAAACAATAAAAATATTTTATAACATTTAAGAAAATAAAATCAAATTATCAAAAATAAGTACCTTTATCATTTAAATAACTGTAATTAATAAGATAGTAAAAAAATATCAGTGAAATATTAACTGTATTAAAAAAGTAAAATTTATGCAAAAATTAACTCATCATTTAAATTGTTAAACTAAGTACTAAATCAATAAATAGTGAATTTACAAAAATAAATAATCATTTATACAATAACAAAATAGAAAAAAAAATGAATTGTAATATTCAAAATTAATAAATTATACAATGAAAAAATATTATATAAAAAATATGTATAGTTTATTTGACATATAAACTATATAACCACAGCTGAGGCTGATTTAGATCGTAAAATAATATGTATATGTTAAAAATCATAAAAAAATGTATTTCTTTTGTATTTATCTAATAAATGGTTCATTCATTCATTCACTGAATGGTTTATCATAATAATTATCAATAATGTAAAACAGTTTTTAAATAACTTAATAACCTGTAGGTCAGAAAAATGAGTAACCTCTAGATACCTGCTACAAATAATTATGCCTCATAATAAAATGTTACGATAATATTCTACCCGGCTCAGTACGGCCGCATTTAGGGCTGGGCTGAAAAAGAAATTATAGTTATCTGTACTTACCACCAGATTAAGACTGCTATCCTGGTGTCCTCGGTGATGAAAAATAAATAAAAGAAAAGAAAAAGAGCGACAAACCAATGAGCGCCACCTATTTTTATGATGGTGAAAATAGGAAAAACCAATACTAAGACTAATATAAGGAAAAGATATTTTGCGGATGGATGACAGGTTAGGGTGTATCCGGTAATTAAGATAGGTGCGAATAATATTGAGATAGATATTAATGTTGGGTAGGATAGTAAAATTAATTGTAACCGGGTCGGTACAAGCTTAGGGTACTCAAAGTCCACTTCCCTCCAGAAAAAAGGTATGTATAAATAATATTTTTGTTCTACCAGATAATAAGTGACCTCTCTGTGACTAATCACTCTCTCGGCATCATCTATAGGTATCTCTGACCAAAGGTCAGGTCTAAGGTAAGAAATATTTTGGAAAAAAAAGTGAGTCAGTTTTCCTCTAGTTAGCCAACTAAAACTAGTCTTAAATCTAAATACAGATGATAGGAATCTAACCATTAACTTCCGTGTCTTTAATTTAAATCCGACTCTATTATACAAATAAAATTAATATTAAAGATAAAAGTATAGCATGTATTGAAATAAATTTAAAATAGAAAATATTATTATCGGTTAACATAAAAAAAAATACCACTGTGATTGTATCTTAGATTTCTACAATCTGTTCTTAAAATAAATAAAGAGACACAGACACAAGTATTAAATTGCAGAATAAAGAAAGGAATATTATTATTAAAGAAATTCACATAGAACATAGAAATACTTCATTATATCATAATATTCTTATAGTCTAACTTATAATTAAAATTAAATTTTATCTGTACTATCTTATAACTCCCCCCATAATTAATTTTTAGTTTTAGAACCTTTATAAATAAATTGTAAATATTAAACATAATAGATTGTATGGGGCATTTCCTGTAGATACTAAAAATAGACCGATAGATATATATAATTTAGATTTTAGATAGGTCAAATAAGTATTAATTTTAGATAGGTTTATATAATTAATAATTTTAGGTAGGTTTAAATATTTAATAATTTTAGATAGATAGATTTAACTATTTAATAATTTTAGATAGGCTTAAATATTAAATAATTTTAAATAGGTTTAAATAATTAATAATTTTAGATAGATAGATTTAAATATTTAATAATTTTAGATAGGCTTAAATATTAAATAATTTTAAATAGGTTTAAATAATTAATACTTTTAGATTGTAGGAAATAAATTATTAAAAGAAAATGGACCAAAATTTCATAACTCATTTATATCTAAATTCGTATTACAAAACTCTATTTCTAAATCCATTTATCCACATAAATTTATATTATTAAAATTTATGAACTTCAAACTTAAACAATAAATTTATATCTTTAAATTCAGAGCTATTCATAAATAAAATTATAAGTTTTCCCGAATTAGTCCAAATAATTTAATTTATAAAAAAAATCAAAATTACATTTATTAAATTTAAAAAAAAATTACAAAATTTATTCATTGAAAATCCTGAACTTATAATTTTATCTTTGAATTTGCTTTATAACTTAATTATAATTTTATTTTTTTTCAAAATATAATTTTACCTTTTAATTTTATTAAATTTCGTGACAAAATCAATTAAATATTTCATAGAACAAAATCAATCTTTTAGTCTAATAAATCATAATCTTATCCCTTTATTTGTCATTCAAAAATATTTATATAAAAATAAAATCCAAAATCTGTGGTTCTGTTATACTTAAATTTATATTTTATATTATCTTATTTATCCTACTATTTTAATTTATTTTACTTCGTTTAATTTTATATTTTATTTAACTTATTTATTTTTTTATATTTCATTTATAATCGTTTTATAATTTCATGTATAATCTTATCTATAATTCTATTTGTAATTTTATCTATAATTCGATTTATAATTATCTATAGTTATTTATAATTTTACTTATAACCTACTTAATATTTACGATTGTCTAGACCGGTTTCAAAATTCTGCCACATAATAAGTCACCAAAATTTCATAGGTTCATTAGGACTTAATCCTCAAAATTATAAAGTACTCACAGAAGCAGGTGATAATCCTCACAAGAGAAAAGATTTGGGCGGATTTTTATTTCCAACCAGAAATCTTAAAATTCCGCCATTTCTGCAGCTCAAACTTCTGTAGCACTGTAGTTTATCAGCGTCACCACTACTAATAAGTCTAACTCCACTAGTTGACTTTATAACCAAGAAAAGTTATTTAAACGTCAATAAAAAGTCCTTCTAAGAAGTTAAATTAATTAAACTTTCCCAGCTATTGGGCAAACTAGTTTAAATAAACAAAGTAAACTAAATTTCACTCAATATGAAAATCGACGTAATATTTCCGCCACCATGGGCGTAAATTAATAGCAGCAATGTATAATACCTTCCCTACCTAAAGCTAGGCGAAGACTGACTCACTAATATACTGGGATAGACCAGGTGAGATGGGTTTGTTTACATCTTGAAATCTTAATATTAGATAAAGCCTGGTTAGGACACTTTATCAAAACAAACCCCGCTCCCCCGCTCTATCACAGTATATTAAAATAAAGAATTTTATTGAATTAAACAACCAGATCAGAGGTCAAGAACAAAATAAGATTGATAAATATTATATATGACAATAGATAGAGAGGAAAGGAAGGATGGAGGAAACATAAGGATCGTTGGTATCACCAATGATCACCAATCATAAAAATAGTGACCAAACCATTAAATAAATTTAATGGTAACAACAAAATCCTCTTCTCGGAGCTGAATGGTTAAAGAAACTACGCTGATGACTCAGAAGTCGCAACATCGGAAGTATCATCTGGTGGAGCAGCTTTAAGATCCTTGAGATGCCAGCAGCCTACATCACGATCGTCCAGGTCGACTAGCTCGTAAACTAACGGAGATACTTTACGTTTCACCTTACACTCAATGAATTTTGGAGCTAGTTTCGCCGAAAAGTGACGTGCAGCGTCGGACTGATAGTATGTTCTTCGCCATACAATATCACCAACTTGAAATTCTGCTGGGCGTCTACGTAGGTTGTAATGATGTCGTCCTTTGTTTTGAGCTTCAAGCAATTTGGACTGAATTCGATTGGTTACCTGATGAAGATTTTCTAGCTCACGACTTCTCCGTTGGATAGCATCCTTCACATCATTGCCATCGACGCTTTCTGCTTGGGTCATGAGGTGATCCCTCCCTGAAGCAGCTAAACGGCGACCAAAGGTAAGATACGCAGGACTAAATCCAGTAGATTCATGTTAGCTGTGTTAATCGCAAAGCGAATCTGTGGGAGCAACTTGTCCCAAGATCTATGGTTTTCTTTCACGTATGCTGAAATGGTTGTCTTTATAACTCGATTCACTCGCTCCGTTGGATTACATTGGCTGAATAGTATGGAGTAACCGGATGTTAACATTGTAGCTTCTCATCTTTTCCTTAAATGCCTCGGATCTAAATTGAGACCCATTGTCGCAAAATAAGAGTTTCAGGAACTCCGTGAACTAGAATACATCCGTTCAAGGTGACGAAAAATCGAACTAGTGATGCTAGAACGCAAAGGAAACATTTCAACATACTTTGAAAACGAATCTACCACAACAAGAAGAAATTTGTTTTGCTTCGAAGAAGATGGTAGTGGACCAATCAAATCAGTGCTAACAATCTGCCAAGGTCTAGTTGGAATCAAAGGTTTCCCCATGAGACCTGGAGGTCTTCTTTTTCAGGTTTCTGTGCTAAACACACTTTACATTTGGAAACGTAACGGAATACGTTGATCATTCCGGGCCAGTAATACAACTCAGCGATTCTCTTCAACGTCTTGTACTGTCCGAGATGACCAGCAGTCGGAATGTCATGATGATCATAAATTATGACTTCCCTAAGAAGTTTCGGGACAACGGTCTTCCACGGCTGATCAGAAGGAATTCCGCTAACGTCTGCCTTCACGCGTCTCATCAGGTGTCCGTCGTCAGCAACTCTTCGGTAGTAATTTGAAGTTCATAAATTTTAATAATATAAATTTATGTGGATAAATGGATTTAGAAATAGAGTTTTGTAATACGAATTTAGATATAAATGAGTTATGAAATTTTGGTCATTTTCTTTTAATAATTTATTCTACAATCTAAAGTAAATAATTTAAATATTTAAATTATTAAATTACCTATCTAAAATTATTAAATTTAACCTATCTAAAATTATTAATTATTTAAACCTATTTAAAATTATTTAATATTTAGCCTATCTAAATTATTAAATAGTTAAATTATCTATCTAAATTATTAAATATTAAACCTACTAAAAATTATTAATTATATAAACCTATCTAAAATTAATACTTATTTGACCTATCTAAAATCTAAATTATATATATCTATCGGTCTATTTTAGTATCTACAGGAAATGCCCCATACAATCTATTATGTTAATATTTACAATTTATTTATAAAGGTTCTAAAACTAAAAATTAATTATGGGGGAGTTATAAAAAGTACAGATAAAATTTAATTTTAATTATAAGTTAGACTATAAGAATATTATGATATGATGAAGTATTTCTATGTTCTATGTGAATTTCTTTAATATAATATTCCTTTCTTATTCTGCAATTTAATACTTGTGTCTGTGTCTCTTTATTTATTTAAGAACAGATTGTAGAAATCTAAGATACAACCACAGTGGTATTTTTTTTATGTAACCGATAATAAATTTTTATTTTAAATTTATTTCAATACATGCTATACTTTTATCTTTAATATTAATTTATTTGTATAATAGAGTCGGATTTAATTAAAGACACTGAAGTTAATGGTTAGATTTCCTATCATCTGTATTTAGATTTAAGACTAGTTTTAGTTGGCTAACTAGAGGAAAACTGACTCACTTTTTTTTTCCAAAATATTTTTACCTTAGACCTGACCTTTGGTCAGAATACCTATAGATGATGCCGAGAGAGTGATTAGTCACAGAGAGGTCACTTATTATCTGGTAGAACAAAATATTATTTATACATACCTTTTTCTGGAGGGAAGTGGACTTTGAGTTCCCTAAGCTTGTACCGACCCGGTTACAATTAATTTTACTATCCTACCCAACATTAATATCTATCTCAATATTATTCGCACCTATCTTAATTACCGGATACACCCTAACCTGTCATCCATCCGCAAAATATCTTTTCCCTATATTAGTCTTAGTATTGGTTTTTCCTATTTTCACCATCATAAAAATAGGTGGCGCTCATTGGTTTGTCGCTCTTTTTCTTTTCTTTTATTTATTTTTCATCACCGAGGACACCAGGATAGCAGTCTTAATCTGGTGGTAAGTACATACTATAATTTCTTTTCAGCCCAGCCCTAAATGCGGCCGTACTGAGCAGGGTAGAATATTATCGTAACAGTTTTGGCGCCCAACGTGGGTGTGCAACCTCCGAGGATTGTTTACATATTTTTATTTATTTTTTTTTTGCAGATTTTTTTTTTTTTTTGTTTTCTATTATTTTTTTGAGTTAGATATACTTTTTAAAGATGATGGACATAGACAGGTTAGCGAAGGATGAGTTGATGTACGAGTTGTTGGTGAGAGGTGTAGACGGCGATGGAAAGACTGTTCATGAACTCAGATCTACGTTGAGGAAACTGAAAAAACTAGAGGATCAGGGAGATGTGATTTTAACCAGTCCTGTTAAACTAGAACTAAATAAAGAGATAGACATTATTACTAAAAAGATTAGTGAAATAGGAATATGGATTGAATCTGGTGAGCCTAAGAGGGTACCAATTTTAGGAAGAAGTTGACACATGTATATCGCATGTAATTCACCGGCTATCACGTGTAGAAGGAGAGGAAAAGTTAGCTGCTGCACGGAGCAAGCTTATGATTAAGATTGTAGATCTTACAGGTGCTTTAGAGATTCTAGATCGTCAACCTGAGCCTAAGCCTGAGGACGGTGAACCTGATGGTGGCGACGGTAGCGGTGCGAGTAAAGATGAAGGTAATGGTGGAGGCAGTGACCAACCTTCTCCTACCACTCCTAAGGGTTCTCCAGGTTTAGGATCAGGTGGTTCTGGTGATAACAAAGGTGATGAACCTGTACCTGAAGGTAACTTACCTGATGGCAACGCAGCTGTACCTAGTAGACAAACTTGGCTTCTGTTGTCGATAGGACTTCATCTAGACCTAGTTCGGTCCAAGTATTAAGAAACAGGTACCTGTGAGCAAGTGGCACTTAAAATTTTCAGGTGATGGTACAGGTCCAATCTTTCATGGATTCCTAGAAGACGTGGAGCATTACCGACAAGCCAATACTTCATATCGTGATCTTTATGATGGAGCTATTGATTTCTTTACAGGCCCGGCCCTGCTTTGGTTCAAGTCGGTTCGGAAAGACGTTAGAACTTGGCTAGAATGGAGCCTTGCTGCGCGAAGAGTTCGAAGGCGAGGACTTTGAGGAGGAACTGCTTCATGAAATAATGTCAAGAACTCAGGGACCAGAGGAAAAATTCACGACATATGCTGCTATCATGAAAACATACTTTTCAAGATTACCCACTCAACTAAGTGAGGAAAGGAAGGTGAGGATTTTAATTAGGAATTCTGCCCCACAGTACTACTCTCGTCTACAGGATCGTAATCCCCTCACCATCGAGGAAACTATACATTTCGGTAGACGTATACAGAGAGACCAGGAGCACATTGCTAATTATAAACCCCCACCTTCGTCGCGGAAGAATCTTTTAGAACCTGAGCTTGCTTATAAAGGTCCTAGGAAGCCAGAAAAACTATCTGAAGCTTACTGCTCTTATGCTGACTCTTCTAGTACATCGAGTCGTAATAATCAACCTGAAAGAAAACAGAACACACCCAGATCCTTTCATCATCCTCCTAGTGGTAAATGGTCAGCCAATACGTCTGACACGAAGAAGATAACATGCTGGCATTGCAAGAAGGATGATCATAGGTTCCAAGCGTGTCCTGACTTGAAATTAAAATTTTGTACCCGGTGTGGTGGTGATATTTCGGCCAATGGAACATGTCCTCCTTGCTTTAAGAAGAATGCTGATCGTTTAAACCTAAAGAAGGGTCGAAGTAGGTCGCGTTTCGATCCGGAAGAAGAGAAGAATTGATGCGGCCAACCAACGTTCATGGAAGGAGTGGCTATCCGTTGTTCATACTGCCTTTGCTACTGAGAATGTTCTGAAAGGTTTACCAGGTGATCAACGACCATATTTGACTGTTAAAGTTTTAGGTAACGACATGTTAGGTTTGCTAGACTCTGGAGCAACTAGAACTCTAGTTGGGGCTAAAGGAGCTGCACTTTTAAAGAGTCTAGGACTGAAGTGCTACTCTTTGAGCGACGTGAGAGTTACGGTGGCAGACGGACGAACTTGTAGAGTTGAAGGTGCCATCGATGTTCCATTTGAAATCGAAGGTATAGTGAAAGTGATACCTGTCTTAGTTATTCCTAACGTTACCTCTAAATTAATCTTAGGTCTCGATTTTTGGAAAACTGTTGGTTGTTCCTGATTTAAATAAGTGGTCGTGGAAATTTTCAGACACGGTCAATGCTGTTGACGTTCAAAAAGAAGGTCTCCATGCCCGAACAACGTTATCACCAGAGGAAGAACATGAACTTAATAGGATCTCAGGAGAGTATTTTGCTTCATGTGGAGAAAAGTTAGGATGCACATCTCTAGTATCCCATGTCATAGATACTGGAGATGCACAGCCAGTGAAGCAGAGGTACTATCCTGTATCCCCTACTGTCCAACAAGCTATGAACGCCGAACTTGACAAGATGCTTGCTGAGGGAGTGGTAGAAAAGTCTAGTAGTCCATGGTCATCACCTGTCGTGATGGTGCGCAAACCTGATGGTACCTACAGGTTCTGCGTAGACTTCCGCAGGCTTAACCAGGTGACTAAAAGGGACGCATATCCTCTTCCCTTTGTTAGCCACATCTTGGATAGACTTAGGAACGCAAGATTTTTGACGAAGCTCGACATCAAGAGTGCTTTTTGGCAAGTACCGGTACATGAGGACTCCCGCGAAAAAACAGCCTTTACTGTCCCTGGAAGAGGTCTTTTCCAATTTTTACGATTACCATTCGGTCTCCATAACAGTCCTGCCACATGGCAACGGCTGATTGACAACGTGTTAGGAGCTGATTTGGAGCCAAATGTATTCGTATATTTAGACGATATTGTGATTTGCTCATCCAATTTCCAGGAACATATTGACATTCTGAGGAAGGTTTTTCAACGCCTGAAAGCAGCAGGACTGACTCTTAATAAAGATAAGTGTCAATTCTGTTGTCCGGAACTGCGATACCTCGGCTACATCGTAGATGCGCGCGGACTACGAGTAGACCCAGATAAAGTGTCATCCGTCGTGAACTTCCCTCCTCCTCGTAATCCTAAACAGATTAGGCGTTTCGTAGGGCTCGCCTCATGGTACCGACGTTTTGTGCCAGATTTTTCAACCATAGTATCTCCTCTCACTTCTCTTCTTAAGAAGAATAAAAAGTTCGAGTGGACAGAAGAATGTCAAGCCTCGTTTCAGAAGCTGAAAGAAGCACTTGTCAGTGCACCTATTTTGACTAGCCCTGATTTTCTGATAGATTCTATATCCAGACCGACGCTTCAATGGTAGGACTTGGCGCTACACTTTCACAGATGCCGAACGGAGAAGAGAAAGTCATCGCATATGCTAGCCGTTCCCTCAATGGAGCGGAGAAGAATTATTCTGCTACAGAATTAGAATGTTTAGCCGTAGTGTGGGCTATTGAGAAATTTAGACCCTACATTGAAGGCACGGCTTTCACTGTGATAACTGATCACCATTCGCTTCTCTGGCTACAGAATCTAAAAGAACCATCTGGACGCTTGGCTCGTTGGGCTCTTAAATTACAACAGTATGATCTACAGTTGCTGCATCGTCCTGGGAAGAGAAATGTTGTAGCAGACGCCTTATCAAGGGCACCTACTGACAACATAACTGCCATCGATATCAAGGATGAAGATCAAGATTCGTGGTATAAGAAGATGTTGCGGCGCGTAACTGAGAAACCAGCCGAATATCCTCTTTGGAGAGTTGCTGACGACGGACACCTGATGAGACGCGTGAAGGCAGACGTTAGCGGAATTCCTTCTGATCAGCCGTGGAAGACCGTTGTCCCGAAACTTCTTAGGAAGTCAGTAATTTATGATCATCATGACATTCCGACTGCTGGTCATCTCGGACAGTACAAGACGTTGAAGAGAATCGCTGAGTTGTATTACTGGCCCGGAATGACATCAGACGTATTCCGTTACGTTTCCAAATGTAAAGTGTGTTTAGCACAGAAACCTGAACAAAGAAGACCTCCAGGTCTCATGGGGAAACCTTTGATTCCAACTAGACCTTGGCAGATTGTTAGCACTGATTTGATTGGTCCACTACCATCTTCTTCGAAGCAAAACAAATTTCTTCTTGTTGTGGTAGATTCGTTTTCAAAGTATGTTGAAATGTTTCCTTTGCGTTCTAGCATCACTAGTTCGATTTTTCGTCACCTTGAACAGGATGTATTTCTAGTTCACGGAGTTCCTGAAACTCTTATTTGCGACAATGGTCCTCAATTTAGATCCGAGGCATTTAAGGAAAAGATGAGAAGCTACAATGTTAACATCCGGTTTACTCCATACTATTCAGCCCAATGTAATCCAACGGAGCGAGTGAATCGAGTTATAAAGACAACCATTTCAGCATACGTGAAAGAAAACCATAGATCTTGGGACAAGTTGCTCCCACAGATTCGCTTTGCGATTAACACAGCTCAACATGAATCTACTGGATTTAGTCCTGCGTATCTTACCTTTGGTCGCCGTTTAGCTGCTTCAGGGAGGGATCACCTCATGACCCAAGCAGAAAGCGTCGATGGCAATGATGTGAAGGATGCTATCCAACGGAGAAGTCGTGAGCTAGAAAATCTTCATCAGGTAACCAATCGAATTCAGTCTAAATTGCTTGAAGCTCAAAACAAAGGACGACATCATTACAACCTACGTAGACGCCCAGCAGAATTTCAAGTTGGTGATATTGTATGGCGAAGAACATACTATCAGTCCGACGCTGCACGTCACTTTTCGGCGAAACTAGCTCCAAAATTCATTGAGTGTAAGGTGAAACGTAAAGTATCTCCGTTAGTTTACGAGCTAGTCGACCTGGACGATCGTGATGTAGGCTGCTGGCATCTCAAGGATCTTAAAGCTGCTCCACCAGATGATACTTCTGATGTTGCGACTTCTGAGTCATCAGCGTAGTTTCTTCAACCTTTCAGCTCCGAGAAGAGGATTTTGTTGTTACCATTAAATTTATTTAATGGTTTGGTCACTATTTTTATGATTGGTGATCATTGGTGATACCAACGATCCTTATGTTTCCTCCATCCTTCCTTTCTTCTCTATCCATTGTCATATATAATATTTATCAATCTTATTTTATTCTTGACCTCTGATCTGGTTGTTTAATTCAATAAAATTCTTTTTAATATACTGTGATAGAGCGGGGGAGCGGGGTTTGTTTTGAAAGTGTCCTAACCAGGCTTTATCTAATATTAAGATTTCAAGATGTAAACAAACCATCTCACCTGGTCTATCCCAGTATATTAGTGAGTCAGTCTTCGCCTAGCTTTAGGTAGGGAAGGTATTATACATTGCTGCTATTAATTTACGCCCATGATGGCGGAAATATTACGTCGATTTTCATATTGAGTGAAATTTAGTTCACTTTGTTTATTTAAACTAGTTTGCCCAATAGCTGGGAAAGTTTAATTAATTTAACTTCTTAGAAGGACTTTTTATTGACGTTTAAATAACTTTTCTTGGTTATAAAGTCAACTAGTGGAGTTAGACTTATTAGTAGTGGTGACGCTGATAAACTACAGTGCTACAGAAGTTTGAGCTGCAGAAATGGCGGAATTTTTAAGATTTCTGGTTGGAAATAAAAATCCGCCCAAATCTTTTCTCTTGTGAGGATTATCACCTGCTTCTGTGAGTACTTTATAATTTTGAGGATTAAGTCCTAATGAACCTATGAAATTTTGGTGACTTATTATGTGGCAGAATTTTGAAACCGGTCTAGACAATCGTAAATATTAAGTAGGTTATAAGTAAAATTATAAATAACTATAGATAATTATAAATCGAATTATAGATAAAATTACAAATAGAATTATAGATAAGATTATACATGAAATTATAAATACGATTATAAATGAAAATATAAATCAAATAAAATAAATAAGTTAAATAAAATATAAAATTAAACGAAGTAAAATAAATTAAAAATAGTAGGATAAATAAGATAATATAAAATATAAATTTAAGTATAAACAGAACCACAGATTTTGGATTTTATTTTATATAAATATTTTTGAATGACAAATAAAGGGATAAGATTATGATTTATTAGACTAAAAGATTGATTTTGTTCTATGAAATATTTAATTGATTTTGTCACGAAATTTAATAAAATTAAAAGGTAAAATTATATTTTGAAAAAAATAAAATTATAATTAAGTTATAAAGCAAATTCAAAGATAAAATTATAAGTTCAGGATTTTCATGAATAAATTTTGTAATTTTTTTTTAAATTAATAAATGTAATTTTGATTTTTTTTATAAATTAAATTATTTGGACTAATTCGGGAAAACTTATAATTTTATTTATGAATAGCTCTGAATTTAAAGATATAAATTTATTGTTTAAGTTTGAAGTTCATAAATTTTAATAATATAAATTTATGTGGATAAATGGATTTAGAAATAGAGTTTTGTAATACGAATTTAGATATAAATGAGTTATGAAATTTTGGTCCATTTTCTTTTAATAATTTATTTCCTACAATCTAAAAGTATTAATTATTTAAACCTATTTAAAATTATTTAATATTTAAGCCTATCTAAAATTATTAAATATTTAAATCTATCTATCTAAAATATTAATTATAAACCTATTTAAAATTATTTAATATTTAAGCCTATCTAAAATTATTAAATAGTTAAATCTATCTATCTAAATTATTAAATATTTAAACCTACCTAAAATTATTAATTATATAAACCTATCTAAAATTAATACTTATTTGACCTATCTAAAATCTAAATTATATATATCTATCGGTCTATTTTTAGTATCTACAGGAAATGCCCCATACAATCTATTATGTTTAATATTTACAATTTATTTATAAAGGTTCTAAAACTAAAAATTAATTATGGGGGGAGTTATAAGATAGTACAGATAAAATTTAATTTTAATTATAAGTTAGACTATAAGAATATTATGATATAATGAAGTATTTCTATGTTCTATGTGAATTTCTTTAATAATAATATTCCTTTCTTTATTCTGCAATTTAATACTTGTGTCTGTGTCTCTTTATTTATTTTAAGAACAGATTGTAGAAATCTAAGATACAACCACAGTGGTATTTTTTTTATGTTAACCGATAATAATATTTTCTATTTTAAATTTATTTCAATACATGCTATACTTTTATCTTTAATATTAATTTTATTTGTATAAGAGTCGGATTTAAATTAAAGACACGGATGTTAATGGTTAGATTCCTATCATCTGTATTTAGATTTAAGACTAGTTTTAGTTGGCTAACTAGAGGAAAACTGACTCACTTTTTTTTCCAAAATATTTCTTACCTTAGACCTGACCTTTGGTCAGAGATACCTATAGATGATGCCGAGAGAGTGATTAGTCACAGAGAGGTCACTTATTATCTGGTAGAACAAAAATATTATTTATACATACCTTTTTTCTGGAGGGAAGTGGACTTTGAGTTCCCTAAGCTTGTACCGACCCGGTTACAATTAATTTTACTATCCTACCCAACATTAATATCTATCTCAATATTATTCGCACCTATCTTAATTACCGGATACACCCTAACCTGTCATCCATCCGCAAAATATTTTTCCCTATATTAGTCTTAGTATTGTTTTCCTATTTTCACCATCATAAAAATAGGTGGCGCTCATTGGTTTGTCGCTCTTTTTCTTTTCTTTTATTTATTTTTTCATCACCGAGGACACCAGGATAGCAGTCTTAATCTGGGTAAGTACAGATAACTATAATTTTTTTCAGCCCAGCCCTAATGCGGCCGTACTGAGCAGGTAGAATATTATCGTAACAAAAAAGCCCACTTATCTTTCTCAGAAATTTAACCAATCAAACAGGATCAGTAGACTGAATTCAGCAACTCTGCCCCCAAACAACACTGACTCTAATTCATACATTTTATAATGTATGAATGTGCACTGGCTCTCTGAGGAATTAAAACAATTATATACTCCATCTTGCTATGTTTTAGCGAGTTCTTAATGGCGCTCTACCTGTAAAGGAGGAGGAGCTATCATTTTTGCAAAGAATAACATACTCACTAAAGAATTAATTTTTATTAAAAATAAATCAAAAGAGGGAGTAATTGAGTGCTGTGCCATTGAAATTTATAGTATTAATTTAATTGTATGCTGCATTTATAGGCCTTCCCTATAATCTAATTTCACAGAATTATTGGTCTAAGTTGCAGGATATGTTAAGTTATTTCACTAAAATGTCATCCTTAGTTGTTTTTGTTGGAGATTTCAATCTTGATTTCTTATATAAAAAAGACACAAGTTAAATTGTTTTTAGACCTCATTGACTCCTTTAACTTAAAAATTACTATCAGTGAACCCACTAGGATCTATAATAATGGAAAAACTGCAACCTGCATTGATAACATTACTATCACTGATGTCTGTTATAGAGTTTTGCTTGAGTGACTTTATTTTTAGCTGTTCCGTCAATAATCAAAGGTCTCAAACAAAAATAAAAAACAAATAAATTCTTGGTTTCATTAAAAACTTAAATATAAGAGAGAAGTTTATTTATCATATAAGCAACTACACAACTGCCTAAATAAAGACTCTAGTCCCTTATTCAAGAAAAGTACTTTAAATAAATTAAAAATTGATTATTTTAAATCCATATCTAAAGCAAAAATGGAATATAATAAGGAGCTAATTAAGGATTCTTCCAATAAAACTAAGTAAGCGTGGCAAATCCCCAATAAAAAGACAGCATTCTCAAATAAGTCATAACACCAAGTAAATTAACGCCTGATGGTTTTAATAAATATTTTATCGAGTCAGTTAATAACATGATTGATAAAATAGACTGTAGTAATAAATCGTATGTAGAATACTTAAATTCAGTCCCTAAAGTAAGAACATCTATGTCTCTTAAAGCAGTTAAGGTGGAAGAAGTATATAAAGTTGTAGTGTCATTAAATAATTCTAAAAGCAATGACTTTTTTGGGGTGAATTTATTATTTTGAAAAATATTTCACCTATTATTACTGAAACCTTGACCGCACTTTTCAATGAATGTTTTGATGCCTTGAAAATAGCTAGAGTTATTTCTCTTTATAAAAAAGGGGACAGAGATGATTATAGTAACAACTGTCCCATATCCTTATTCCCTTGTTAAGCTAAAGATGTTGAAATTTGTGTTAAAAATCAATTAATTAATTACTTTGAAACCAACAAACTTTTTTATGAGCATCAGTATGGGTACAGGAAGGGATTAAACACTACTCAGGCTGTTACCAATATTTGCATGAAGAGTTATGATACTCAAGACATTGTTTTAGTTCATTTTTTTGACTTCTCTAAGGCATTTGACAGTATTCAGATAGAAATTTTAAAATCAAAGTTAGCATTTTATGGTTTTGATAAAAAATCAATAAATTTTACTTACTTGGGTGGGTACAATACTTTGATTTTAGTGGGGCTCACTCTAGTTTTTTAGACTAAAACACGGAGCCAGACAAGGGTCTGTGTTAGGACCTGTTTTATTTCATATTATTGACCATCCCTAAGTAATTAGGCACTTAGTTGCAGCAGCCTTTCTGTTTGCTGATGACTATGGTATAATCCTTTCTTCTAAATCATCAGATGATTTTATTTTTTTAATTTTAATTGTTTCCCCCCACACACAAATATACGATTTGTGGGATTTTTCATTGTTTTTAGTATTTTTTTTATTATTTATTGTATGGTAGTTTTGAAAAATAAAAGAATTATTAAAAAAACAACTAAAATTTAAAGCCATGAGAGTTTTAATTGATTGGTGCAATGCTAATAAAGTCAAATTGAATGAAGATAAGACTGTTGGCTTTATGTTTAATTTTAAATCAAATGATCTTCATTCTTTTAAATCTTTAGGTATTCACATGGATAATAAGTTATCCTGGGAACCTCATATTACTCACTTAGCCAAGAGATTAAGCACCAGTGTGTATATGCTTAGGATAACCTCCTCATCTTTGTCTCTAAATTCATTGAAAACCGTTAATTATGCTAATTTTTTCAGTATTTTATCTCATGGCACTATGATATGGGGAAGTGCCTTCAGTGTTAATTTCACACTCCTACCATGATGTATCTTCTATTAGCAAATATTTTTCAATGGAAATTCCCTTAAAGTGGGTGTCACATTTTTTTTTATTACAATGTGTTTCTTTATAGAAGATAGGAAAGTAACAGTTGGTGTCAATGCATCTATGGATTAGAACAATTTTGCAAGAGTTAATTGATCATACTTTTTGCACAGGTCTGTATGAGCATTTTTTGTTGACATAATACATGTCAAATGGCAAAACTGATTCCCAATGAAATCAGTCAAAAAATGGTTCTAAAATCAATATCTATGAGAGGATGAACAAATTAGATATTGGAAAAACCCAATAGTGCATTACAAAATAGCAGCCATGATGTACTTTTAAAAAATACCATAATTGGGCAAAACAACTTTTTTAAAGATGATTTCTAGGTTGGTTTGAAGGGGTTTAAGTTAGACAAGACCTCAAATATCTCAGTTCCCGAGGTATTAAAACTTAAAATTTACATCAAGGAGCATCCAGAGTTTTTAATACTTTTCATAAATGAGGAAGGAACCTTAGAACCTTGCATTATTATTACCATAACACCATAGGAACATATGGTTATTGTTCTATTACCATAGGAACATTAGAAACTTATATTATTAGCTTGTTTTGATAAAACCTAATCTCAAGACAAACTTGCTATTTCTGTTTAACCCTTTTTAGAAGCAGTTACACAAAGAGAGAAAGATATGACTTTAAAAAAACAGGTTCATAAAACAGATATGCCAATGCGGCCTATTGTTCTTTGCTGTGGTTCAGTCTTTGAGAAAATAGCTAAAGCTCTGAACTATGATTATAAAAGAATCACTGGTATTATAGTGTGTGACTGTTAAGAATAGCTTGCTTAGAGCTTACTAGAGCGGTGCAAGAAATAACAGTGCGGCAACATTACCTTCTAGTGTCATTTGATGTAGTTGACATATTCACAAGACTTCCACCCGCAGCTTGCTTAAATCTGATGAGGGTTATTCTTGAAAAGTCGTCCACTGATAAAATTCTTAATGCTGAAATGTTAGAGATGCTTAATATGTGTTTTGAGCATAACTATGCTGTTTTTAACGGTGTCATTTATTCGAATCCTAAAGGACTAGCTATGGGTAGCCCTTTAAGCTGTTTGGCAGCGGAGGTGTTCATGCACTTTTTTGTTAAAGAATTCGTGCACGACGTACATAATCCATTTAGAAAATATATAGTTCTTTAAAAAAGATACGTCGACGTATGTTGTATTTGGAGGGGTTCTATTGCTCAACTTAATGACTTTTTGGAATATCTGGATGGATGTTACGGTCACATAAAGTTTACTATGGAAATTGAAGACAGTTCAGGTTCTCTTAACTATTTAGATCTAACCCTTACCAAGTCCAACGACAGTATTGTTTTTTCTATCTATCGGAAACCTACATGCACCGATACGGTTCTTCATGCTACATCTAGGCACCCATGGTCACAGAAATTAGCTGCTTTCCATTGTTATACTCAACGCCTCATTGATATCCCTCTTCCTTTAGACAACTTTGACAAAGAAAAAGCAATAATATATCAAATCGCTGAAAATAATGGATATAATACCCGCATGGTTGATAAGCTTATAGAGAAGAAACGCAAGCGAAAGTTATTAGGTCATATGTACTCTCAGGATTTTCGCAGAGAGCTGAAAGTACCAGGATAAAATGGTGTTCGATACCATACGTTGGACCTATTTCTGACAAGGTTTCGAACTGCATTAAGAAAGCTGGACTTCGTACTGCTTTAAGGCAAGAGTTATCTCGACCTAAGGATTTGGTAGACCCTATCGATAAAAGCGGTGTATATGTCATCAAATGCGGTTTCGAAGGCTGTAATAAGCATTATTTAGGCCAAACAGGTCGCGATTTCGCGACTCGTTTCCGTGAGCACTTATGGGGCCCCACTAATTTCTATACTCATACTGCTCAAGAAAATCACGGAAAAGGGGGACACAAGGTTGGTTTCCTTCATTTTGAAAATAAAGGTGCCAAACTTAACTCGTTAGAAAATTTAGAAATTAGAAGAGCCCTCAAAGAAGACGGTGAGGATTGCCTTAATGATAAAACTGACGGTGGGGGATCAGTGATTATCCAAGCTCTGACCACTTCTACCCGCCTTCAACCAGTCACTGGACGAGATCCTCCCTACTACATCTCACCGGTAATTTTTTTAATTAATTTTTTGTTTTATTTCTTCGACTTACTTCTTTTTATTTTGTTAATTTTTACATTTTATTTTTTGTAGGTGTATTTTAGTTTTTATGTTGTAACCTTTTTATTTTATTTTGTATATTTTTAAGTTACTGATTTTCGCTTGTTTTAGGCACTGTTGATGGCTATTTGCCGAAAGCCAGCTCTGTCAATTTATTTTAAATAGATAATGTTTAGTGGAGTGACGTGGTTGTTGGTGTTATTTAAGAGAAAGATATGTTTGCCAGCACAGTTTTTGTTGCTTTAGAAATGAGGCTAAAAAACCAACTACAGTTCATCAGATGAATTTATTTCTTACAAATTAATAAAATAACTTTTATTTTCTAAGTAATAATAGATTAAAAGGTATTCAATTATTTCATTAATAATCTTGTAAAATAATCTAAGTGTCTGTTGAATATTCATAGCTAGAAAAATAGAAAATGAAACAGAGTTCTTTCTAAGATGTATTTATGAATTAATAGTTAAACGTTGTACACCATGACAGTCATGTTTTAGCTCAGATGTCAGGGCTGTAAGACAATACATATTTAAAACACTTTTACTTTTGTAAAAATACATAAATTGTGACAAAAGAATTATAAATTTTTCAATCAATATGTCCATCTTCGTACTTTATTTTTTGCTGTAATAATTGTAAGATTTTATTTTTGTTTTTAACTTATTTCAATTTATTTTGTTTAATGTACTGTGTTTAAATGTAAAATTATGTTAAAATGTTGCTGTGTTTTAAATATTTTTGTAAAATGGCTCACGCTGTCAATTATAAATAAATAAAAACGACTATAGCGAATTGGGTAGTATTAGGATTTCCAATTAATTGTTAACATTTTCCTCTGATTTGTCAACTTCTTGGTTCCACAGTAGTAAACAGGCAGTACAGTAGATAGCTTAACAGGAAAGTAACTTAGAAAACAATATGGTATCACTCTTCTGTATTATCTAGATACAGCAATCTAGAAACCACAGCTGGGTCCATATCATAAATTTGTGGTATTAATTTTGGTGGAGTTTCAGGCATTTTCTTACTAAAACTATCACGTATTGCTTTACTATCTGTTGGTTCTGGGGCCATTAACCTGTTGATAGCAGGATAAAAAAGAAATGCTACAGTAGCTAGTGTTACTAGAACCCATATTGGAAGTGCAACAGCCCAGTAGCGACTAGGTAAAGCTAGCTCTAAACCTCCTGTTTCCAATTTCGGTACAACTGCCCAAACAATATAAACAATGAATCCAGCTGTTGAACCTAAATAGAGGGTGAAACCGTATTTGGCTCGGGATGGTGTTGGGTGAGGTCCACTCAAGATTTCACTACTATCACATTTCACTGAATCATTTTCTTCATTCATTCTACTTAAACCTATGATCTTTTCTTACCTGGTAAAGCTCTTTTAAAATATTATTAGAGAGTCAAGTTTTACTTGTTTTACATAAATTCTTAAAAACCAATATGAAAATTATCTACACACATAAATAAAAGTAGTTTCTTGACGATTGAACCAAAGACTAACGGTACTCCAACATCTAACACCTGATTAATACCGTAAACTTCTATTACACAAAATTACTGTTTCTCAGATAGAGGACTTGCCCAAATTAGTAATATCATCTGGAATGAACAAATGTTGACAGAAACAACATCTCAGTTATTAAGCAGCAACCACAGTGGAATAGTCAATTATATTTCAGTATGAGGATACAATTCAATTAAAAACCTTAAGAGTCCTCTGAAGTTTCTAAATTATTTTCAACACCTGAATGAGGCGTTAAACCTGAAATCTTTCGATAGTTCGACACACTAGAATCATACTTTGAAAGAACGAACTTACAAAACTACGAACTTTTTTAACATCGCGTCCACTAAATTCAGCATGAACTTGATTGCCGTCTAATTTTAAAGATTTACTGACAACAGAATCTCCACTGTAATCGACAACAAGTGCTTTGTAAGCTATCGAGGCGAACTCAGAGTTTTGAAACGGAACGCACACGTTTACTTTAACTGCTTCTTCACATAAAGCCATCTTAAGTGATGCAAATCTATCAGGACTTTACATTATTTAGTTAAAAATAATAATTTGCTAAATAACTCAAAATTTAGTAATTAAATAATTCTTTAAGAGAAAAAATGCCTCTCACCAAAACAAATAATATTCTTCTTTGTTTTCTTAATAAACGTTTTCATTGTGGGGATACGTAGTCGCAAATGTTCGTATAAAAAGAAAAAAGAAGAATATAGGTTTCAAAAAGGTTCACATTGCTTTGAGTTTTCTCAGAAGCTGATCGTTGTGGAAATTCATTATTTTGTTTATATTATTTAAAAATGAAGAGAAAAGCTACAGAAGTTGTTGCTTATAATGACAACAAAGCTATAAAAAAACTTCACGAAGATGTAAGTAGGCTAAGTAAGATTATCGATGTCACAAATGTTTTGTTTACCAATCGCTTTGCAAGTATTTAAATAAATTTGAATGGGGTTGTTTACAAACCTTCACTAGGTACATTGTATTACTTCGGTTCTATAATAAAATTTGGTTACTAGGTCATCTTCCTACAGCGCAAGTTTTTTTAACTTTAAAGTAGGAGGTAATAGTCATTTTGAGTGGGGATAAAATGCGAAGGGTAAGTCTACCCACACTATAGGTTTCCTGTGTAAATAAAATGGGACCCCCATATTGAAGACTATAGATACTTTAACAGTAAGACTGTCGATTCAATGGTAGGCAAATTTGGATTCCGATCGACGCTAGTGCCGCGGCAGACCTATATTTCAACTGAGTTGGCATGACTTAATTTTCCGCTTTTTGCCTACATTTCATTAGAAATTAACTTTTTATAAGTTCTAGTTATACTTCTAACTTGTGGAAGTGCTTTGCACGATCTTTGTTGTCTTTCAATTTCCAAAGAACCCTTTTGGTAGCAAATAAGTTTAAATTTTATTCAATTTATTTAATAATTTAATCAGGTGAAAATTAGTGGCTAAATAAGAAGAAGATAGATTTGGCATTTAACTGAAACAATTTAAAAACGCTTTTTAAAATTTAGAAGCCCACATGTGATACTATATCAATTAAATAATTGAATGAAATGTTACCTTACTAGTAGCATTGTGTTAAAGTTTGAAACTAAAGTGATGTAGAAATTCATACAGTAGGGGTGGGGGCGGGGGTCACAGTGGTCTAACTCCCTGGTTCTAGGTGGTCCTAAAAAACAGGGATTAGTTGCATCAACTACCGCACCGAGCGCTAGTTTTCACCTTGTAACGCTTATCACTACAGTGTATCGACAACTTTAAAAATCTTGACAGCTCAGTTTAGGCACCACCGATTCTAAAAAAAAAAATCCCTACAAAAAGGCAGCGGGGGAAAAAACTTTGTAAACAAATCAGGTTATGTTACCCGTGTTTTCTTGGCGATGTTTCTACATTTCTTTTGTGTAGTTTTATTATTTAGGAAGTATGCAAATGTGGAAAAAAATGAATTGTGAAGGGAAATAATAAACACAAGAAGAACCACAAACGAAGTGAACGAATGCCGGGAAGGAGGTTATTTCCCTACAGGGGTTGTGGGAGTAGGGATTTTTTTTTCTCTTTCAAGAGAGGGGTTGGCAGCGGCTTCTCTGATTGGTCGATCCCCAAAATGCTTCTGACCTTGGGGATTTTTAAACTTAACGATACACTGTATTGTTATCAGTTTTAAATCAAGACTTCTATTTATGTTTATAAAAAATGTAAACAAGACTATTTTTATCTTATTCATTAACTTTTTTTCTTTTTTAGTAGTTTATAAGATATTTTTTTTAGAAAATAGGATAATGTGTATTACGAAAGTTGTGTTACAATGAGACAACGAAGACGTAAATTAAATTTATAATTTCCCGGTTTGATGTTTGTTTACAAACATTTTTGATGTTTTGTTTACAAACATTTTGATGTTTGTCTACAAATCACGGTTATCAGATTTTAACACAGTGTTTATATTTTTATAACATTTTATGAAAATTATACCTTTAAAATAATTAATACAATTTTTAACATTGTTAAAGACCCTTTTAAATAATTTTAATCTTGGAATTGAAGAAATAATTATTTTATATATGGGGTACAAGGTGAACCGACCTGCCACTAGTGGAGAAAGGGTGAACTTAGGGCAGGTCCATCTAAACCAGCTTATTCCGGGGGAGTTAGGCCACTGTGTCCCACGCCCCCATCCCTACTGTATGAATTTCTTCATCACTTTATTTGAAACACTTTTTTTTACGATTAGTTTCTGAATTTTTGTATTACAGAACATGACTATGGCGAACCATTTTAATTTGGTTAAAATAATAAAGAATGAAAAAAAAAATGACTGAACTTCGGTATACGGTACCCCCTGTTATCAATACTATATATCAATATATTTTAGTTTAGAGATATGATGTAGGAATAATCGATATCTGCCTTTTCTTTTACGTTTATGAACATATTTTATTATTTTTTTAAAATGTTTTTTTGTTGTTTGTGTTTTTATTTATTTGTTGTATAATGGTTTATAACTGTTTTTTTATGTTTTTATAATGTTTTAACTATGTTTTCATAAGAATAATCGATGATACACCACATTTTATTTTATGTTACCCGTATTTTTGTGTTTGTTATTTTCAGGTTTTTTATTTTAATTAATTATTATTTTATTATTTTACTGCTAAGGTGGGGGATGGTAGTGACGGAGAAACATAAACATCTAAAGACGGGGGTGTAGTTTGGGGAGACACGGTAAAGTACCCGCCAATATATATCGATACATGGTTACAAGGAGAGTTCGATATGTATCGAAATAAGACATTGATAACAAAGGGTACCGTATACCGAAGATTTACTAAAAAAATATTAATACAATAAATGCAGCTGTCATAATGAATAGTTGCCATGGTTTACATAAGTTTAAAAATATTATCAGTAATTCTAGGTTAAATTAATGAAGACTTCAGTCCTATAGAATTTTTATTTAAACAAACATTAATTACAAATGTTTCGCATGGCGTTTTTTTATTTTTTAATTAAATTTAGAATTTTTATTTTTATTTAAATAAAAATTCTATAGGACTGAAGTCTTCATTAATTTAACCTAGAATTAATTCTTAACAGTCCAATAACTATTTTGTTAATTATTATCAGTAATTTCAGAGTTAGTTCATGAGTATAAAACATAATTTTATACTTACTTCAAATTTTGTCTATTACATTACTAAATCATTTAAAGAATCTATTAGTGTTCTACAATATTATATTTCAGTACAGTAAGTTTTTATTTTCAATTCTATTACCAATGTAACTTTATTATTATAATTATATTATTAAAAGGAAATTCCTTAGTTCTTAAAATTGTCTTAAAAATTAATAGTTAAAATTGTCAAATTGTTCCCAAGAAACATTATGTCGTGGTTATAATTATCTTTCCTGATTTCTTTTCTAAATGTTATGTTTTTTTATTTTATTTTTGTTTTTATTTTATTGCATTTTGTTCGCCTCTTGAGATGCCTATGTATAAAATTTGTTATTGGACACTTGTGTCCGTATATGTAAATAAATATCAGTTTATTCATCTCCTTTATTTGCAGGTTAATAAAAGAACTTCAAATTTGATGTCCCCTATTTTAACCCTAGAGGGTCATCAAGGTGATATATTTGCTATCAAATTCCACCCAGAAGGACAGTACTTGGCTTCAACTGGATTCGATAGACAAATCTGTGAGTATTTAAAATCAAGGCAAATTAAAGATCCCTCTTTTAGCAAAAATATGTATACTATAATCCAATAGTATGTATAATATTTGCTTTTAGTATGAGTTTATTAATTAAATAGTCACGGAGAGGTATGTGTCTAATTAGATTTGAACGAAACATGTTACTACAAAAAACTTTATGAGTATACAATGTGACTTGGGAATTATTAAAATAAATAAAATATACTGATCTGCTTTAAATGAGGAAGGACTAAAAAACTATAGAGGTTTTTTAAAGGCATAATTTAAAAAACACTACATTCGAATTTAACTCTAATTTAAACCCAAATAATAATAATAATATATGCATTACACTATGTCATTTTCTAAAAGGGTTTGTGATTTTTCCCTCTAAAAGTTTTAGTGATCAAGAGTAAAAAAGATTACATTAAAAATTTTACTCTTAGGGTGCATTCTTGCATTCTGGTCATAATGCTCAGTAGTGGAAGAGGGTATAGAGAATGAAAATTTACCCTACCAAAGTACAAATTGTACACAATTGTGTGTGTGTGCACCATAAAGCCCATAGCCTTTTATTAATAAGATGACGCACAAGAAACAAATTTTAAAATATAACTTTATAAATAAATTCAATAATAATGAGAAAACAGAACACCCTGCAGGTTTTTCAAATTTACCTCCAAGGAAGGTTTTATTATCAACTGAGGTGGGAGAAACAATATCTAGGTGAACAAACTAATTGAGCTCCAGGCATGTTACTTTCAATCAGCCCCTCCACTAACTTTTTTGCTTGGCAGGCTTTTAAAGCTTCACCCTTGGTCATGCCTTCTGAGCCTAATCCATGCTGCTGAAAACACTTTTTGTTCAGAGTGCTCTAAATTGTCTGACCTTGCGAATGTACCAATCTGTAATTGTATTTAATAATTATTCATTAAAAAATATATAGTCAATTAAACAAATAAATCTGATAGTAAATAGTTGTTGCGTGCAGCTAATAAAGTTGAATTAAGCTCCAAAATAAATAATAATTTAACGATTTGATACTTAATTTCTTTTTATAGCTCTCCTAACTTAGGTTTGTTTTATTACTATTTCTAGTTATCTGGAATGTATATGGAGAGTGTGAAAATGTTTCCACTCTAGCGGGACACTCTGGTGCTGTTATGGACTTACAGTTTTCCACTGATGGAAATAATATATTTACTTGTAGCACCGACAAAACTGTTTCTATTTGGGATTTTATGGCTGGACAGAGAGTCAAAAAACTTAAAGGTATTTTTTTAACGATTGAAAGTAAATTATTTCTAAAAATAATATTATTAAAAAATCATATTTCATTTCTTTTATGAACTGGCTCCTTTTATATTTACTCTAGAACATCTTGAATGATTTAAAATAGAAAATTGTTAAATAATGATTCTTAAGATATATTTTAAAATATATTATGAGAATTCTTTCTACAACCATATTAAAAAAATGTAACTGAAATTTTAATGTGAAGGAACTGGTATATTCCTTCTATATATTTTTACTTTCCTTTTCAAAACAAAAAATCTGGTGCGATGGTCCGCATGTCGGGCGAATTTCCTTTGGATGCGTGTTTCTGTGCTTTTAACATTATATAAGTTTACAACTACTAAAAAAATAATTCCGACGCGGTGGTCCGCTGTCGGGCGAATTTCTAGAAATTCGTCTAGTGTCTAGAAATACATATATATATATATATATATATATATATATATACATAATATATATGTATATATATATATATATATATATATATATATATATTAATATATATATATATATATATATATATATATATATATATATACAGACACACACACACACACACATATATTATATATATATATATATATATATATATATATACAGTCTCGCGAAACGTATTTTTTTGTCATTAGGGACCTCTGAAACGGATTTGTTTCGTGGTCCGAGGTTGGAATTCCGCCATGCTGAAATTTATTAGCTGAATTTCCAAAGGAAATTCGCTAATAATTTAAATTAAGAGAGAGCTGTTTACATTGATTAAAGAATTCTTCATCCTGAAAAACTCATTATTTTGTGAAAAAAAACTGTCTAAACAAATATTTTTTATGATTTTATTTAATGTAACGGAAAGCAATATTTTATTGGATTTTTGTGGAGACTATTTACTAATAAAAAATGTTTAACCTAATTTGTTGATTGCTAAAGATAAATTAACAAAATTGTATAGAGTTAGCTTTTTCTGGAGATTTTTCAAAGAAAATATACTCTCTTCGCTAAATTCATTAAATATATATTTGTTTCACTGAATGTATAAAGTTTACTGAAATAATCTGTATAATTTTGTTAAGGTCATGGTGGTTTTGTAAACTCTGTGAGTGTTACTCGAAGAGGAACTCAGTTGATAGCTAGTGGTTCAGATGACTGCACTGTGAGGGTTTGGGATCCTAGGAGAAAAGGCTCTGCTCAGACGTTGGTTTGCCCTTACCAAGTTACAGCGGTTGCTTTCAATGACACAGCCGAACAAGTCTTCTCTTCTGGCATCGATAATGAAATCAAAGTAATTTACTTGTTGGACGTATATTTTTATGGTATTTCTTTAGATGATAACTGTGGCCCAGTTGTAATGTGACATTATTCTAATTTGTAAATAATACTGAGTATAATCAAATAAATTATTGCTCTATGGTACATAATTTACTCTCGTGATAAGAGGCAACTAACAAAAGAAGTTACAGGAGATGAAGAGTAACAAAAATTTAAACTATTTTTGCCAGTAATGATTTGGTTTATTAAAGAACAGTTCTTAATAAAAAAGCATTTAACATTTAATGCAGAAAGAAGAAAATGATTGTTTTGATGTGACTGGCATTTATTACTTAGATTACATAATTATTTTGTCACTTGTTGATATTTCCACAGGTTACGCTCTTCCGTATTCTTATCAAACTATTTTATTAAAAATGTTAAAATTCAAAAATATAAAATTAGAAAAACTACTGGACTAATTGGTTTGAAATTTAAGGGACCCAGAAAACATTATTTGATTAACACTTGAGCCGATTTTCGGTTCATTCTGACTTCACAGTCATGTTTTTTTTAATGTAATTGCGGAGCTGATTTTACTTGTGTCTCAGTTGGACTCCTCCTCTACAATTGAGCTATATCATAAAAGAAACAGCTTTCAAAATGAATTGTCATCATTAGTGCTATTGAGATGAGTCTTAATTATTTAGCCTTTTTCTGAGGCCAAGGCATGTATAACCCTCAATTATCGGCATACATATGAGTCTTATACATGCCTTGGGTTCAGAAACTGGTTAAAAATAAATTTAGACTCATCTAATTCGCACTGATGATAACACAGGTTGAAAGCTGACTTTGTTTTATAATAATAACTCAATTGTGAAAAGACACAAGCTATATATTTACAAGTCCTTACTTGTATAATACTTATGAGTTAATGTCATATGATATGATTTTATTTAAGACATAATTATAACAATATTGTTACATTCTGACAAAGACTTATCATGGTCTAATAGATAAATTAGTAGTCCCTCCACAAAATAGTAGAGAGACATTTGTAGTGCACTATAAAGATTGGAAAGTAATCATTCTTAGCACTTCTGAAAATGACTGATGGTGGATTATTACAGCAGAAAGTTATCACTCAAGAAAATTTATTAATACACTATTCAGTGGAAAGATTATTTATTTATCTATCATTGGATTAGTCCACAGAACATCTGTTTATATTAACATTGTCTAGTTTTGATGATCAATTCTTAAAATTGGAAATAAATTTAAATTTACTCTTAAAACAGACTTAAATTTACTATAAATCCTGTAGAGACTCTTCTATTGAATAGAAGGTTTTACTTACAATAACTTTTTCAATGTAGTTGAGAAAGTCAGATTCCGTTAATGATGATAATTCCTGTAGGAAATACCCTGTGGTATTTGAATGTCACTGCTTAGTAAAATTACTATTTGTTTGCAAATACAGGTGTGGGATATGAGGATGTGTAATGCAGTGAACAGGCTGCGAGGACATACAGATACTGTAACAGGATTGGCTCTATCAGCTGATGGTTCATATTTATTATCAAATGCTATGGACAACAATCTGAGGATATGGGATGTTCGTCCTTACGCACCTCCAGAGAGGTGTGTCAAGATATTCAGTGGCCATGCACATAACTTTGAAAAGGTTAGTTTTTAATTTAAATATTATTCTACTTATTTTTATTGCTTCATTTACAGAAGTTATACAAAATAAAAACAAGGATTACTGTTTTTCTAATGTAAAAAATGTTGATTAGAAGGGTCTTATATAATATGTTTTTTTCTCATAAAAAACAATAATTTTACTTTTCCTCATTCATACAATTAGTATATAGGCAAAGTTATGTGTTTGCAAGTGAGAATTATTTTTTTTTTTATTTATTGAATAATACAACAACAATTGTGATTGTTACAAGTATTAGAGTTAGCACAGTTTTAATGGCTTTGGTGCGCTTGATAGAGAAACAATCCAGTGATTGCACTCAGGGAGAATTAAAATAAATCATCTGTTTCTGTTGCTTTAAGACCTCCTGAGTTGTTCTTACCAAGTTTCTGTCTGTTTGTGTGTAACATGTATCCATTTCTCAAAAATAATATTAAAAATATGAAAACCATCTAATTCAGTTTAAATTTGGCATGAGTGTATCCCTTTATGCAATGAATAAGTGCAGACAGATTCAGTTTAATGCAGCTCTAGTATACCTACAGCTTTTATCGGATGACTAGTGTTAAGCAGCTTTGAGGAGAAAGAGGGAGCGTGTGTTGATGGGTGACTCTTTAATAAAATAAAGAATGTGATTTTCATATTCTGATAACTATCAATGTGAGTCCAAAGTGGTGAGGATTTTTTAATGTGATTGAGCACAAGTGGAGTTCAGGAAGAACATTTTATTTTTTGGAAGAGGTGTGCGGATGACATTTTTGTATATGGACTGGATAAATGAAAAAGTTGGCATCTTTCTTATTTTATTTGTACACCCAATGCTTTGCTTTGAGTCAATTAAGTTTTCTTATGAGTTGGAGCAGGAACGAAAGCTTAATTACTTAGATTTGACTATATCTAGGATGTCCACTGATAATATTATACCCTTCGACTCTCAACACCTGGAGTCACAAAATGGCTACTTTCCACTCTCTTACATCGCCTTCTCACTCTGCTGCTGGATAAAGAAGCTTATAATAAATAAATTGTAACCATTCACTTAATTGCTAACAACAATGATAACCAAGTTATTTTCTATGGTTGACAAGTTAATAGCTAAAAAGAAGGATAAGTTACTTTTGGGAGCCATGGGTGAGGACACTCCTCAAAATAGTAAGGTATGGTGTTCTGTGCCCTATTCCTTATCTGATATAGTCATCAGTCTAGAAAAGTGCTAATTAATTAGTAATTAATTAATTAGTATTAATTAGTTATTTTAGTATTAACGGTACGTTATGTTCTTACTTAAGTAAAGTCAAAGATCCTGTTCCCGTCGCTTCTAAGAGCGGTGTGTACATAATCAAGTGTGGTATTTGCAAATCTGAATACTTAGGTCAGACCCAGAGAAGTTTAAGCACTCGCTTAACCGAGCACACTAAGCCAACTAATTGTAGGTTTAATCAGCACATAGTTGGGGAAGGACATAAGGAAAGTCCTCATGAGGCTGGCTTAAGAAACCGTGCTGATAAAGGACGGAAGCTTCATTTCCTAAAAAACCTCGAGATCCTTCTTAGCCAGAGTAATGTGGGTGACTTGAACCTTAACGTCAGAATAGATAGCTCACCACTACTAAAAGTGCTACCCCCTCCACCAATTAGTCCTACTCAACTCACTAAGCTGTTAGCATCTCGAAAAAGAAAATAGTGTTTAATGTATTTCTAAATTTTATCTTTATGGCAATTTATTTTATTTTCTATATTTGTTTTATATATTTTGCTTATAGTTTATTTTTATGCATTTTATTTTATTTATTTATTATTGTTAGCTTTACTATTATTTATTTAGTTTTGTATTATTTTATTTTTTCAAATGCTTTTGTTCTGTTACAGAATTTGCTGAAATGTGCGTGGTCAAGTGATGGGTCTAGAGTAGCAGCAGGTTCTTCAGATAGATTTGTTTATGTCTGGGACACAACATCTAGAAGAATTCTATACAAACTACCAGGACACAATGGATCTGTTAATGATGTTCAATTTCATCCTTTGGAACCCATAGGTATGAGAAATAGCTTTAAACACAAAACTATCTGTTGATGATGTAATATTATTAAAATGAACAAAGAAATGAATGGTTTGGATACTGAACATGAACTAAATTTATTTTAACTTAATTTTAATTAACATTAATTAATTACCCTGTCAATTTTATTTATATTAAAACACTCTGGATTATTCCATAAGGTTCATTAAAAATCTCAAAAACACTGATTTGAGCATCCATTGAATTTATATTGAAATAAAAAAATATGGTATCAAAAGGTAATGTTCATCTATATTTTTGCTGTATATTTATGTTTATTATCAGTTTTTACACAATCACTACAATAATTTGATTGTTTGTTCATTTTGTCTCATATTTTAATAGAAAATAAAAAAAATGTGTACACCTAATTTGGTGCAATTTTTATGAAAATTGTGGCCATAGTTTAAAAAATAAAATTGAACTTTCTTGTAATAAAAATAGATGTTTGTCTGACAACATCTATTTTTCCATGCTGTCAACTGATTTTAGCTGTGTGTCGTACTATAAACCTGTACTATCACTGTTAAACATTAATTAAGTTAATATGGTGATAAAACTTATTTTATATTAATACAATTTTATATTTATTTTCAGTTGCATCTGGTTCGAGCGATAAGATAATTTACCTAGGAGAACTTGATATTTAAGAAGCTTATTGTATTTTTTTATACTCTTAATGTAAATTATAAATTTTTTTATGTGTTGTAAATATTAATAAATTTTAAGTTTTTAATAATTTTATTGTGCGTGAACTTTTTTTACTTCTTAAAATACTTAGTTCCATCAGAAAGCCTCAGGAGCTAAGTATTTTATCTCCTTTAGCTTTGAGAGCTAATGAAGGTTCCTCTTTCACCTCAGCCTCACGGAAGCACATACCTTGAGTTTTAAAACTTTTTTTCCTTTCTTGATTCATTAATAATTCTTCTCAGTACTATATTTAAGTTCTAGCAAGTGAGGTTTGAACCATCTTATGCTAAAAAAATAAGACTAAACAATTGTTTTACAAAGATAGCTACAGTTTGGTATGTTCATGTTTACTGAATTGCCTCTTTCCTTCTTATTAACTCATTAAACTGGCTTACCAGTCAGGTCGTTCTGACATAATTTGTTTCTTAAGACTTGTTATTGTACCCTCACAAATACTAGTTTTCTCAACTCAAGATCTTTAGGAACGCAGCATCGTTCCGCTCCGCCAAGTCAAGAAGAAAAGCAAAAATATCCGCTTAGTCAGTAAAAAATCAAAAAATCTACTTAAGCTGCCAGTGTATATTATACTGTACGCACAAAGTAGGGTTTTTGAGGCATAGCACTAAATACGGCTATAGGTACATAAAAATATTATACACTCTTTAAAGGGCGTGCCTGTAGATAAAAATAAAAAAAAACATCCAAATCGACCTAGCAGAAGTGGAGAAAAAGAGGTTTGAAAATGCAAACAACTTCATTGCATGAAATGTAAACATACCTGCTATTAAAAGGGTTTTTAATAGCTTTTTTTGGAAAGTTAAAGACAACAAAAGTTGCGCAAAAAGTGGGAAATTAAGCCACGCCCATTCAGCTGAAAGGTAAGTCCGGCCAGAATCCAAATTTTCCCACCATTTGGAAAGTTAATTGGTGCTCCTTAACAGTCTTACTGTTTAAGGATCTATTCTATAAGCAACTAGTATCTTCAGGTACCACCATCATCCTAGAGTAATACAGTGGGGTAATACACTGATTAATTTTCACTATATTACTCTATGGGGTAATATTTATTTAAAAAACAAATCTATAAATTTTGAAGGTGTATATTTGTTTAACCAAAGGAATAATTATTACAACAATTAAATAATTTATAAAGTAAAATAGTCCAGTATAAATATGATAACTGTATAGCTTTTAAAATTGTATATAGGGTGGTTAATTTCAAAAGCATTGCCTTGAATAACTCCACTTCTGATAGAGCTACAGCGATAAAATTGGTGCATACCCCAATTAATAGGCACTGCTAGTTCAAATATCTAATCATTTTGTTAGCCAACTACAGGTCTCATGCCCCAGTTTTTATCCAATAATTTTAGATGTGTAAAAATCGAGTATAGAGTATTCATTGCAACTTTTGCTCTCTTTATTTATAAAGAGAGCAACCGCAAGTTCTCAACCTCACCACTTCAGACTTGTTTCGCTTGTCATCAGAATACAAAAATCACCTAGTTTATATTGCAATATGTCTTAAGACTAACTTAGCACATTCTCAAACAGTAAAAAAATTGTTTAATTTCCAGCGGTCACCCAACATACTGACCTCGATAAATGCAGTGTAATGCTAGCATGGGATTTTCTTGGTGATTCTACATACAAAAACCATGGACATATTAGACCAGAAGGTTGATTTTTGTAGCCTTTCAATTCTCTAGCATAATCACACTGGTAGCTACTATCAGTGGCGGACTGAGCCAAAAAGGCCCAAGGAGGGTTTGGCCTAAAATGGCCTTCAAGGGGCCCAATGGAGGGGGGAGTTCCTATTTTGCTTCTCAAACTGTTCTACTTTTAATTAGAGTAGTATTAATGATTATAGCAAGCTTAATCATATTTATTTACCTTTAATTTCATATTTAATAAAATTAATCAAATGTATTATTTTATTTCAATTAATTAAAATAAACTTAAGAAAATAAAATAAATAAGTAAGAATAAAATAAACCTAAGTAAAACTTAAGTTTATTAATTTAAATTAAATTTTTAATTTAATTAAATCTCAAGGTCCTTTTTGTACTGCTCTAAGGCCCCTTAAGGCCTTAGTCTTTCGTTGGGACTTTAAAGTATAAATAATGGGGCCTTAAAGGACCTAAATTTAGGTAACAAATTGAAAATATAAAAAAAAAATTAGTGTATGTTAAAACCATTTGTCTTTAGGAGCTTTTAAGGCCCTAACTTAGAGTATTGAGCCCATGTGACTCTTGTGTTATAAATATATCAAATATTAAATATATAATTTCCTGATTTTCATTGTTTTTTCTTTAAGTTTATTTTTGTCTAAGGGGCCCAATAAGGGCTGCCACCCTCGCCTTCAATGGCCAGTCCGCCCCTGGCTACGATGTATCAAACACACCCATTCAACTTAAGAGGTCTTAAAAAACAGGCACAACAGATGAATCCAGAAAATCCCATTTTAGGAATTTTAGTGTAAACACAATATTTTTCCTGTATACCAACATTATAAATAAGGAAAAGCAAAAACGATCATACAATAATATAGACTGTTACAGAAATGCATAACAACACTGACAATTTGGTAGCAATATAAAATAATTTGTACATTAAGAGTACAAATTAAGAAATAATTAGCTATTTGAACTTGTGACCGTTTTGGTGTGGGAGTACAGACTAATTTTATTGATAACATCTTCGATTGAAGCTGAGTAATTCAGGATACTGAAGCCCAGTATACTGTAAATGTTTTCAAGATAATATATCTGCAACAGGATATCAATATCTTCATCTTACTTTGACCAAGACAACAATTTTTATTGGACGCTAATCCATTGACTTATACACAATCTCTATACTTTGGGAATAGTTTTTTCAATGTTCAACGTCTTATATTTTTTCTGTAAAATGAAGAGAGATGGAACAGTTTGGTTTAATTTAATTTTCAATAATTTATTACCCTTTAAGTAGTTTTTTTTTTAATTCTTACCATTAAAATATACTTTAAAAAAGACAAAATTCAACTTATAAACTTAAATAAACAATTTATACAATTATGGTAATATGTTTTTTTTGCACACACTTTAAATTAAAATCGAATATAAAAGTCAAAAATAAATAATGTAATGTGTATTTCTTTAAGTAGACTTTTTCATGCGTCATTATCATGCACAAATAGAACTTCTTTTCTTTGAAGACCAGCTTCTTTTAGTGATTTTGAACCTTCTTCGATACACTGTAGAGTTCTTTTAGGGAAATTTGTCTTTAGTTCAAATGAATCCGGGGACAGAGGATGACAGAATATGTAGTTATAAACATCCTGTAACAGAAAATAAATCACATTATTAATTAAAGCCCCAAAAACTAAATCAAATTGTAATGGCCCTAAAATTGAGGCTTTTTACTTATATTTTTAAAACAAAGTTTAATAAAAAATAAACCATCCTATAGTTAAATGATAAGTGATTTCTTCTAAACACAAATATGGCAGGAATCCTGAAAATGTCAACTCAAATTTTAAACATGCCATCTAATATGTGGGGACACATAAGCTTCAAGCTACAATCCTAGAAAAAAAATCGGGGAACGGGGTACTTCCAAACTTTTCCTCAAGACATCGGATTTGCTAAGATCATCCTCCCTACTTCGGACTCACTTTGCTTGTACTCAGAATGCCTTTAAATGTATGCTGCAACACCTCTTCAGACTGGCTTTACTCGTTTTTAGATAGTAAATACATACGATTCATTTCCAGCAGCCACCCATCCAGGCACTGAACACACTCAATGCTTAACTTTTATGATCCAAAAAAATCATAAATGCACTTGTCGTATTAAAATGAAACTTGGTGTACTAATTTATTACGTAATGGTATACATACTTGTACCAAAATCAAATGAATTATTTTCTAAGTTTTAACAATTTTTAAAAAAATGTAGACAAGCCCTTTGACAAAAAAATTAACTAATGCTGATAATGAGGTAAAATTTGGAACATATGTTAGTTTTATACATGACTACATGCGTGCAAAACCTCAATTTCCGCGTTTTATGACATTTTTTGCATCATTAAAAAATTATTTATTAATTATTATGTATATTATATGCAGTAAAGATAGTGAGCATCACGTGCTTACCACAGTAACTATATATTCCTCTATGGTGAGCATAAGCTATATTAAAACGTTGAGTGGCTTGAAACATCAATTTGGGGCTCTGTGTCCACAATAAAACCTCATTTAGTAGGGTATAAAGGTTATTGTTGTAGCCTTTTTCATACATCGTTTGTGTAAGCATTCTATTTTACAAGTTACTGCAATATTGTTTTTAATATTTTGTTTATTTGATTATACAAAAAATTGAAAGTGTTCAGGTTACGTTTTACATGTTTCATAATTTAAACAAATGGGGCTCTCTAGTAATAATATCTCTATGCTATAAGCACTCAATGCAAGTTTATATTTGTATATAATATATTTTTTTTTTAAACAAGTTCTTTATTGGCAAAAGTATACAATATTTATTTTGTGTAACCGGAGCCATATTTATTTTTGATTTGGGGTGATTTGTTGCCTCTTTATTTTTAATTTTATTTATTAATTTTTGGTATTAAAATTTGGTTATTTTTTGGGGTGTGAGGGGGTTTGTTTGGGTTAAGGATAATTTCCAATTTTTTGGTTTGGGTATTTTTTTTTTTCAGGATTTGCAAAAAATGATATTTTGAATGGTTGTTTTGAAATAGGTTTTGTATTGTAAAGGGATTTTGCAGGAGTGTAAAGAGGGTTTTCCTATGCTAGTCTGTGGACCTGGACTTTTTTGAAATGAATCAACCTGGCAATTTGCCTGTAATTGAGGGAAACCACAGAAAACCTCAATTAAGTTGATCGGACACGCGGGTCCGATATGAAGAGGGTATAAGTTTTCAGGCAAGCAGTACATAATGTCAGTTATCAATGGAAACAATAAACTGTAGAATGAAAAATGGTAATAAAAAAGAGATAGCTGCCCTAAATAATTGAGATCCAACTACCGATCTTCTAACTAGAATAAATTGTATTATTGCAATGACATTTGTTATTATAATAACAATAATAATAATACAACATTAAGTCTATTTTATTATAACTTATCCATACATTTTTTAAAACCAACGCAAGTAGATTAAATAATACAAAAATTAAAAATAAATTACCTTTAGAGTGTGTGTATAAAGAAACCTTCTCTCTATTCTCTCACCGGTGGGAAGTTTAAATACAACAGATACTGCATCAGGGTGCACGACTTCAGGCTCACTAACTACATCTTTCACTAATTCTACTTTTAAATCTTGAATTTCCTACGAAATATTTACATATAATGTGATAAGCATATAATAAACAGATTAGTAACAAACTTGATCGATTTTTTCTAAAAGAAAATGAGCTTAAGAGGTTGGGGTTATGGACGAGGGAAGTAGTCTTTCTGAAAGAAGGGGGCTCATTAATCAATAATATAAATATATATTATTGAAAATGATTCCTCATTTATCCAGATTTGGAATTTTTTTACTAGAATGAAAGGGAGTAAATTTGAACATCCAATGTTCCATTTGTTTTGATAACATTATTCTAAAAAGGTAACTCCATCATTATGGGTAAGAGATTTTTAAAAAAAATAAAAATATAAATATGCCAATGTTTTGGATGTAATTTTAGAAAATTGTAAACTTTAAGGGAAGCTTAAATCTTAAAACAGTTAAGATCATGATACATTTTCATTTTTGAAAGCAAAACCAAGCAAAAAGATTTTTTTAAAGATAGAATTTTTCTCAATAAACTTCAAAATGGGCTAAACTCTATCATCAGTTTTAACAATCGTACCACAGTTAATAACCATTTTATTAAATCATTTTAATTCTAAAATCAATGGATTTTTCCTTTAATCAAGAAAAACTTTACAGCCTTAAAAAAATGTAAATATTAGTTTTCAAATTACTAAAAAATAAGTAAAGATTATTTCAATCAGATTTTAAAGTTTGTGTACAAGGAACTAAACAATGAATTTCATTCCGATAGGAATATTAAAGTTTGATATTCAATTTACCTGCTTCTTCCTTTGAATATCTCTCTCCTTCTGTAATATCTCTTCCTGCTTCTGATTTTTAATTCTTTCTTTTTCTTGATCCTGTCTAAGAGATTCTAAATAAGCTTGATCCTGCTCCCTTCTTAGCACATGAGCTACTTCTCTGGCAACTCTGAAATCAGGATATAACAATGAAACATTGATATTATTATTGATCGGTAATAAGAGCAGAGGCATCCAATTCTAAATCAAACTTTTAAGACATTTTTTTTCAAACCCATTCGGCGGGAATAATCAGCAAAGGTTACACAAAAATATACGTATGTTACTGCCTTATGTTTAGACAGCAGGAGAGTCAAGTTTGGCAGTGGGGCATAGGCTATTTTTTAGTTAAAGCTATAGTAAGAAAACGGCTGTTCTGTGGATTAGATGCTAAATCCACAAAAAAGGAATCATAAGGTAAAACACTATCTTCTATACAGGTGTTGACCCAACAATGTGTTCTGCTTACTTGATAGGTGATAGTAATTTTTGTTCTTTATTGATATTTTGTAATCCAGCCCAAAATATTTTAAATGAAAAAATCACTGCACACTTTCCAATTTTAAAAGCAAAAAATCAGGTATGGGGTACCTCGGACAACATTGGTTTCGCTACACTCATGCTCACAACTTCCAACTCGATTCACTCATCCTCAGATTATAAAAATTACTAAATTTATACTGCAATGCATCTTTAGACTCACTTCGCTTGTCCTCAAACAGTAAATACATTTATTTTATTTCCAGCAGTCACCCATACAGGCACTAACCTCGCTCAGCTGCTTAACTTTTATGGTCCAACAAAACACATAGATATATTTGCAGTATTGAAACAAAATTTAGTATACTTATGTATAACGTACAGGGATACAAGGGATAACCTTTTTTAATAAATTTTTATTTGGAATGAGAAATATTTTTGGGTAATTCATAATTCAATTTTTTAGTATTATTCATTCACATTATTTATATCATAGGCTTATTATATCTGTTGTAAATGAAGGGAATATATATATATATA